>WEKX01008370.1:0-48285 GCA_013390025.1 Pitta sordida | reverse complement strand
GGACCCCTCACACCGGGGCAGGGCTGCGGGGGGGCTGGGCACAGGCACCGCCACCGCCGCTGTGCCCGGAACGCCGGGGTCGCACGGGAGGCGCCAATGACGGTGCAGAGGCGCCCGACGAGACCCAGCGCTGCCCCGGCCTCGGCAGAGCCTGGGAGAGACACTCCTGCGTCAGGACAACTCAGCGTTTGCTGCTTATTTACTGTGTCACAAGTGTTAATCCGCTGATAATTGCTTTAAAATTCTATTGAGACCGAAGCAGGGGCATGTGAAAACCATGAATATTAACCCTTCCATTGTTCATACTGCAAAGAAAGTGTGTGCTTTCGGAATTGATGATACCTATGGGTGCTTTTTAAAAATCCATTCATATTTTACTCGTCTTCTGAGGATTTTTTTACTCTCTCTTCTTAGACAAGGGGTCTGTCCATTAGTGGATAACCCACATCCTCCAGCCTTCTGCAAAAGTGAGGTCAATGTCTCGTAACTAAGGACTTCCCACATCTCCATCGAGGGTACAGGAGCATTGCTGGCAGCACCGTCCTACAGTGTCCATAACCCTTTACACTTCCCGTGCGGCTGAAAGCTGTATCACGAGCAGAAATAACCGGCGATGGTATTGAAGATTCAGCAGGTTCTGTAGCGGCCTGACCACGACACTCGGTCTCCGCATCCTGTCGCTGCTCCTCCATCCCCCAGCCCCGTTATCTTCTCCCCGTTCGGTGCCGCTCCGGCTCCCTCTGCTGCCTCTGCAGTGGCCGCTCCGCTCAAACCGACCCCATTTACATCTGACATGATTTGTTCTTGATAAGTCCACAGAGGCTGCTACTTGTCTCCTTGTTATCTTCCAAGTGCTCGGAAATAGTAACTCTTATATATCCCAAGCTGCTCTGATGTTAAAGCAGCAGAGCTGTAATTCTCTCTGTCCTCCTTCTCAATAACCATGTTTGTCCTTTTCCAGTCTCCTAAGACTTCACCCTTCCACACAGGGTGTCAGAGATAGTTGTTAACAAGCTTTGCCCAGTTCTCTAAACGTCTTACAGAACAAATCATCAGAATCAAACAACCTGAAAAAAATGTTCTACTCTCTGACCTGGCCCATCTTTCTTTCTGCTCAAGCTCTTCTCCTGGCTGATGCTAATTGTATTGACCTGCTGACCAGCCCTCATAACAAAACAGATGCCTGGACAGACCCTGTTTTCCATTTGTTCTTGTACCCCTAAAGGGTTCAATAATTCTGTTCTATATCTGAGGCTTTTTAGTACTATGACATTTTAGGTAAGTATTGGAAAACATGGCTTCAAGACTGACAGCTAGACCAGACAGTGAATTCTGGTGGACGAGCCTGGTATTTGCAATGTTTGCATCATAGTTGTCACTTTCATAAGGAAATATTTAACCTTACAACAGAAAATATTATTCTTACCTAATCAGCTAGTGATTCTTTGAAATGATGTTTCTTTTATGCATAATGTTCCAATATGCACAGTTTAAATAATTTTATAGTAAGCATTCCACAAACAAATTCCTAATCTTACTATTCAATAAGGATTCAAGATGTCTGCCTCATTTACACTTGCTGGGATTTGAATTGTATTACCAGTCTAATAGCTTATTAGTGTGGCTCAGATAAGCTACATCACAGCTTAACTATTTATTTTGATGGAGAAGTACTCATCCTCTAGTGGCTTGAAGGAGATTTTGCAGAGATTTTTTCATCTGCTCTGATGAAATATTTAGTGAGGAACAAAATTCTCTCTGATTTCCTAAGAGAAAGTTACATGCTGTAAATATCTCCCATAACAACAATGCTGTTTTTTCTAAACACTGATTAATTCCTTAAAAACCACTATTAGTTACATTTTTCTTTGCTAGCATAGCAGTTAATTTAGATGAGGAAGTTACTATGTTGAGCCTTTTCTGAACAGTGCCTGGTCTGTGAGTATTTCCTCTTTCTTGTTTTGGGTCAGGCTGAAATCACATCTCTGTGGTATCGCTTTACAGAGGACAGAAATGACATTTTCCTCATCTCTCCCTCAGCTTGTGCCTCCTGTACAGCATCTCAGGATTTTCAGTTCCAAACTACCACAAGGATTGGGATTTTAATGTCATTTGAGAAATTTCAGAAGGGTCCCACTCATGCAACTGAAGTCAGATTTCAAAAATGCCCATCGTCTTCCCAATCCTGTATCAAATAGCAGCCAAAATTAAAGCTAAATCCCTTTGAAAATCATTGCTGAAATCACAGAAACTGTTTAGTGTTTAACATTGTTTTTCATACAGCTTAAGATGCATTTACTTGAAACATTTGCTACATGTATTTAACTTTCTTTTTCCAAGCACACAGTGTTTATTCTGGAATAGAAACTGTTAATACAACTTTTGTAATGACCCCCAGCTCAATTTATCAAAACACTGGAGTACACATTGAAACATGGAAATAGCCCACAGAATTCAGTGAGAAACTCACCATGGAAGGAACCTTCTCAGGTGTTTCACACAGGACATTCACAGGTTTGTGAGGGCAGTTTCTGGATAAAGGTAGTTTAAGGCTCTGAAAAGAGACAAATTTTTTAAAAATCTGTAGTTCGCTGCTGTAGGTGGATGAGAGGGAAATGTTGCTTTATTTTCATGTGTACCTGTTTTTCTTTTATCTTGGTGGAGACCGGCACACGCCCCGCTCCTTAACCATGTGTGGGGATTTATCTGCTTCTCTAACCAGCTCTTTCATTTGCCTTTATTTTACCTTGCTCCCCTTTATTAAGCTGTTTGAAGGTTATATGTTCTATTTTTTGTTTGCTAATTTTGCCATAGGAAGCTGGTGATAACTGTGCTGATTTGCCTGCTGCTGTTGGCAGTGGAAGTGTGTGTGGTTATTTAATGTCTGCTGTGCAGGTTATTTAATATCTGCTGTGCTACAAGTCGGGAGGTGTTGATGCAACCACTAGCAAGAGAGAGCTGCCAGCCCAGGTACAGAAACATTCATCCTTGTGGGAATCATAAATCACGGTCTAAGACAAAATCCATGGAGCAGAAGTTAAACTCTTCTATTAGGGAGCACAGAACCACTGGGCTGTGAAAATTCATGGTGCCTGTTTTATCAGTGGCAGACAGGCAATTCTGGAGTGGTGGCATTTCCCACGTCTTCACCCATTTGTTTGGTTCATAGGAACTTTTGTCAACCTCTGTGGTTCTTATATAATTTTTAGAACAATGGGATAAAACATGCACAGTATATATGTTTCACAAAATGACTGTCAGCTAAGATAAATCCTTCTCTAAAAGTTGCCAGAAAGATTTTCTCAATAGCAACTGCACCTGTCACCAAAAAGCTCTACACATCTTTTGAACATAGACAGTTTTCAGTAAGGTGGTGCTTTTTATACTGTTGTAATGGTTTTTATTACCATGCTGTGTGACACCACAGCAAAAATTACTGTGCTTAATGAAATGAGAAATTTATCTTACCAAAAACCTGATCTGGACCTACCTTTAAGAAAACTACATTGGGTACAATTCTGTATACTTATACCAACTTTGAATTAACCTATGGATCTTGTTTGAAAAATCTGTCAGAAGGCAACACCACAGAACAGATGCTGCAATTTACACAGGCACAGCTTAAGGTGTTTAAATCCTATCATGTAGATACAACAGAATAATTAAGAAAGAAGATATAAGTTTCACCATTTACAGTTTTGTGCTCTGTTATTAAGCTGTGACTTAGCTTTTCAAATAATGACCTGATATTACTACAATTTTAGTACATACAAAGAAAATAATTAATTATGTATCATTCGTACAGACAATAATTTTTAGTCAAAGAAACAGAGCAAGTGCAAAGCACAGGATCTTAATGTCAGAATTACCTTAAATCTTTATCCCAGAATTTACACTGATGTTTCAGTAATTCAAGTGATATGTTTAATATGACAGCCATCAGAACAAGTATTTGACCCTGGAAACTACCAGGAAGTAGTACATCTGAAGAAAAGCTATTTTTATACCCCGTAAGTAAGTGACTTTTTCTTTATGTGAGTTTCAAGGTGCACATGGCAGGGGACATGGCATCTATATTCTGTTTGAGTGGAAAACCTTACACATTAATAACTGTACAGAGGAGAAAGATAAATAAATTATCAATAGACCTCTTACTCTACCACCCCAGTCCTCCTGCCCCTCCAAAAAAAAGTCATAAAGTAATTTAGTTTACTTTTAAAGCTTAAAGTTTCTTTCATTAGTCTTCCTAAGCAAACAAACCAGCAGTACCTGGGGTTCTCAAGGGGCAGCCAGTAGTATAATAAAGAATTTAGAATAATAAAACAAAATTGTGGTTTTAATATCAATACAGAATTTCCCAGCAAATACAAAACTGTTGGGTTTCTTCTTTCATTTAATTTTTCATTCAAACCTCCTTTTTCAGGTATTTATTTCTTTTCAAGATTTTCAATTTATTATTACTCAGTAATATCACCCTCACTAGAGTTGAAATTCACTGATAAATGTCACCCTTTTCCTGTCTTCTATTTTCTATTATCTGTCTTTATAAGTATTAATCTATGGCTCAGTCCAGGCTTGTCTTTTCAATTTCATTCTCTCCCTAAGCATTTATTTCACAAAATAGATCATAGAATGGTTTGGGCTGGAAGGAGCTTAAAGATCATCTATGTAGTTCCAATCCCTGTACCGTGCACAGGGACACCTTCCACTAGACCATGGCTCAGAGATCCATCCAACCTGGCCTTGGGCACTTCCAGGGATGGGGCAGCCACAGCTTCTCTGAGCACCATGTTCCAGTGTCTCACGACCCTCAAAGCAAAGAATTTCCTCCTAATGTCTAATCTAAACCTCCTCTCTGTCATTTTTAATCCATTCTCCCTTGTCCTGTCAATACATGCTCTTGTAAAAGTCCTCCTCTCTCTTTCTTGCAGGCTCCCTTCAGGTACCGGAAAGCCACAATCAGGTCACCTCAAAACCTTCTCTTTCCAGGCTGAACAAACCAAATTCTCTCAGCCTTTCATCATGGCAGAGGTGTTCTACCATCTGGTCATCTTTGTGGCCTCCTCTGGGCTTGTTCTAACAGCTCCATGTCCTTTCTGTGCTGGGGCCTCCAGAGCTAGATGCAGCATTCCAGGTGGGATCTCACCAGAGTAGAGCAGAAGGACAGAATCCCCTCCCTCTCCCTGCTGCCCCCCCTGCTTTGGATACAGCTCAGGAGGCAACTGGGTTTCTGGGTTGCAAGTGCACATTGCCAGCTCATGTCCAGCCTCTCATCCAGCAGCATCCCCAAGTCCTTCTCAGCAGGGCTGCTCTCGGTCCCTTCATCCCCCACCTGTACTGACCCTGGGGGTTGCCCCAACCCAGGGGCAGCACCTTGCACTTGGTCTTATTAAATGATATATGCACCTATTTCAGTAAATGTGGACCCACAAGCAATCTTAACTCCTTCACAGATTGAATCATCAGGCTCCCAGTTAACCGAGTGCTAAACATGACTCACCACCTCCTCACTGCCCTGCTGAGGTGGGGAAATGATTTTATCCCAGTTTTACAGCTCCTGCTCCAGCCCAGATCCTAAACTGCTTAAAGACCTAAGCAACAAGTTGGATACTTGCCTAACATCTACAGAGAGGCAGTACAAGGTAAGTACAAAACTCATCCTATAGCTTTGAACTAGTGATGCTAAACCTTGCTGAGAATCAGTCTCTAAATTCTGTAAAAATTAAGAATAAATATCATATGTTTGCAGGAAAACAATGAAGTCAGTATGACTCCATTGTCCTGAAAAAGGAGGCGCTGTGCAATACGCAGTGTTAACATCAATTCGAAGTTAAGAGAGACTCGACAGATCCAAGGTATCAGTGCTACTGCAGAGGCAGTGGGTGTGTGCTGACATTCCATGCAGTCCGTAGTCAGAGTTAAAGACAGCCTGTTATATATTGTACCCACTGTTTTTTAAAACCTCTTGAAAACAAAATGGTAATATTGTAAGACAGTTCTGGGCCAGTTTTCATGAGGCCTCCCACATAAAGAGCCTCCCATTTATTTTATCTTCAAACTAGAAACAGGCATGAATTACAGTATCCAGTCTTTGTTTGAAGACCACAAGCAATGAAGACTCAAGGTATATTTTCTCAAGATTTGAAGTCATAATTTTAATCCTAATTATTCTAAATTCACAAGTCACACACTGGATCTAGCTTTGCTTTTTTTTCCTCACAGATTAAGGAGCTATATGCTATTAGAGTAATTTACAGAGCATTTTTACTTTGTAGGTGATTCTACACCAAGATCAAGCCATTTTTTAACATGCTTTTAAATAAGCTGAATATCTTCTGGCCACTGTAGTTATTAAGACTAATACACTATAGCTCACGTGGACACTTCATGGCAATAAAAGTTGAATCCTCACCACTTCTTCTTGCACAATCACTGCAAATAACAGCACAAAGAAAATGTATTTCTTTTTCTTCTTGCTTAGTTCCAGAAGTGGCTATAAAGTTCATGCTCTCACACAATGTAATGAGTGAGTCATTCACAATACAAACCACAGAATCATTCACCTACATTCCACATTCAGCTTTAGGGGGTTTTTTTCCTCTCTTTTTTCTTTTTATTTTTTTTTAATTTAAGGTGTCTGTGTGTCTGTTAACCTGAAGGAATATGCTTACAGGATTCTCCAAAGTGGAGACACACATATTGAAGTCCCTATATTCTGCTTGTCAAGAATCACTTACAGAATTCAATATACAGTCGGGTCTCCTATATCGCACACCTGCGGTCTTAATTGAGTTCCACAAAGCCCTACGTCCACATTGAATGGCAGCTCATTAATATGTACATTTGCCCAGCACCCTCACAGAGCCCCCCGGTGCTGTTTCAGCTCTGTGCTGCTGTGTATCAGGGTTTCTGCCAACCCTTCCCGGCACCCGCAGCCACCCCATGCTGGGAAAAACCCCTTTTCTGCTCAGCCAGGGACACGGGTGCGGGGAGCTGCCCGCGCCGCTGTCCTGATGTCTCTCGCAGCGGGCGGGGGGAGCGGGGCAGGAGCAGCCCCACTGCTGCCGTAGTGGGAAAGGAGCGGCTGGGGCAAACGCAGCTGCTGTGTGGGTTGATTTGCATATTCATGCTGCCTAATTGAATATTCACACGTGCCAGGTCGCGCATGCGCCGTTGCGGAAAGGGGCCTCCTTCTTTGCTAAAAAATCACATTGCTAAGATGCAAAGCCACGATATGGGGGCGTGAAGTGCAAGAGGGCTGACTGGAAGGAGAAATCTAAGCCATAAAAACTTTGCATACTATCTCAAAGCTGTGTGTCTTATTATCTCAACACGTAGTACACACACTTTTGGGATGTGTGTCCCAAATGACCTCTGTCAGGCTGACAAGCATTTTTGCATTAGGTGGTACCTCTATAGATTAAGTGTTTACTTTTGGGAGGATGGCTGCTTGAATTTGCAGAAGACAGTGGCAAGGTATTGATCACTGAAAAATTGCTCCTTTCCTCAGGGGTTATCAGCTCTTTTAAAAAAGTGCAATGATAAACCCAAAGGAATTGAGTTCCTCATATTTGCAAGTTCACTGAAGATTTTTAAATAAAGATATACAAACTGTGAGCTTGAAAACCAAAGTTCTATCTCTGATCGCACACTGTTCTCTACTCTCCATAGTCAAAAAGCAAGATATTAAGTACTTCTTATTAAAAGGGCGTGCTGCAGAAATCATCTGTTTGACAGGTTCAGCTCTGTGCAGAGATGCTGTAGCTCTGTCTCTCTGGAAAACATCCCCTGTTTAGAAAAGCAGCAGCACAGAGCAGATCGTGCTGCGTGTGCCGCCTGTCAGCAAATGGAAAATACCTAATCCCTGTGGCTGTGGAGGGGAAAGGCAGCACTTAAACAAAGCTCCAACAAATGAGAAATGAGGCAAGCTCTGTAGATGAGTGCTTAACTTGAATTTTCTAGTAAATTTCATAAATGGCCCTGGCCAAGTAAGAAGATTACATTGCACTGAGATTAATTTTACTATAAAAACTGAATGACAGGTGCAGATTCACCCTTTGGAAAGCCGTTTTGTTGATATTGTGTAATACAAAGCAAATACAGCTTAGACTTCTTAATTCCTTTTAAAACTATCTGATCATAATGTGAAGTGCAACAGACACTATAACAGTATTTTATCACACCGATTCAGGTGTCAAGAGATGTATTTTCATGATTAAGAATCAGATAGGTAGGCCTCCTATAAGAAATAACAGAAAATGATGCTGTACAGAAAAAGGACAAAATAACCTCCCCACTTTGCTTACCACAAGTGAGGGCAGAGTCAGGCACTACACAAAAACAAAGGGCACAATAAGTATCCACCATCACAAGCCATAAGCACAGACAGCAACTGTCATTTATCATGGTCATTTTGGGGGGAAATATTGTGGCAAAGAAGCTTTTTAAAGATTAATTTTAGGGTGCCTGAGGCAACCTGAGAAAATGTTCAGGTGCAAGATGAACAGGAGAGGGGACGACAGGACTTTTTTTGAGCACTGGAAGACAAGGACTTTAATATGATGCAGGAAAGGGAACTAAGAAATACCCATGGAGCGAAAGTTGACACAAGCAAAGCCACAGTCTGCATTTCTGTCCCTGGAATGGAAATAAGCAAAGTCATCTTTACTGGTAAAAAACAAACCAACCAAAACCCTAAACAAAAGTGCCAGTTATGTAATGGATCCGATTTATCTGATGAATGACGTGTGTGGATAGGACAGGACCTGTTCAGCACAAACCATCAGCACATTCAGATCCAGCACAGATACAAGAATCTGTTTTTGAGGCCAGGCTGACGTGGAGGATAGTTGTATTTAAAAAAGGTAAATCTCTTGGAAGAACGATTAAAAGCCTCATTTTGGACTTAGAGATGTGAAACATCTGGACATTGGTGGTATTACATCAGCACTGGAATTTGGTCAGAAACAGTCTGCTGCAGCACAGAAGGATAAAACCTTTACATCATTAGTATGAAGAAAACAGCTGAATGTTGTTTAGTGCAAGATCACTGAAAAATAAGCTATGACAGGAGAAAAAGAGGAAACTAAGAATGGGGGCAGTAATTATAACATATAATGTATGCAGCAGGAATAACAAGGATAAGAGAAGACAAAAGTAACACAGAGCCGTGTAAAATCTCTCCCCCATTCTGTTCCTAACATTGCTTCCACATTCCCCTTGGAGGTAAAGCTGTCCGCTCTGCCTGCCTAATACAAACTTCTCCTGTACTTCACTCATGCTTTTCCTTGGGAAGGAGGTGTGTAAGAGGTCAGTGCTGCTAGAGGAGAGGGAATTGGTGGCTGAGTTAGTGTCACAACTGGTAGGTCACGAAGCACGTGTGTTCCTCCCACAAAACATGCTTCCTTCATAGCTTTGACTCCCATTATTGTTTTTTCACTGTCACTCCTAAAACAATGTTTTTCTATGAAACTTCACTAACAAAAATTGCTCAGTGGATCCATAAATGCCTCTCACCAAGTAACTGATATACAAACTGAAATCCTACTTGAACTAATCTGTCATTTCTTGCTACACCTTTTTCTGTTTATGCTGTCACAGATATGCAGGATCTATATCAACTCAAAATCAGCTTTCAACAGCAATATCAGATGTTACTGGCAGCTGGAATCTACAAGGGTCACAGGTAATGTGACATCTGATCTCAAACAGCATCTATATTTGCCCATATGTTTCATAGGATCAAGCCTAAATTAATCTGTAAAATGCACAGTCAGCTTTTGGTAGAAAGTGTATTTTATAGGTATATACACTAAAGTTTTGCACAAACATACTAAAGCAGAAAGTCAGTTTTGCAACATCACCATAAATGTCTTGAGGATCACCATGGGCAGCATTGCTGTGGGCACTCACCTCATCAGTACTTGTTTTTAAAATTCCACATATGGGATAGCAGTAGAACATTTTCCTATCTTTTCCATTTAACATTTCTAATTCTACTTATCTTTCCATTTTTAGACAGCTTTCAGGATAATTTTTGTTAATATCGGTGAAAACAGCTCTTTTTAGAAAATTTGTATATAGAATTATGGCATCTCTCCATAATCGTTGTCAAATCACGTTAACTACTTACTCGAGAAGAAATTGGAAATGACCAGCTACTTGCTGGGGCAGAGATGCAAATAGAGACGTAACAGTTTCTGATCACAGATAAATGCCAATACATCTAACAGTAAAAACAGAGTAAGACGCCAGAAAAACTTCTGAAAATTGAAACAATTAAAGAAAAGTAGAAATAATAAAGGCCTGTAATTTTCAGCCAGTTGAAACAGAGTTCTCTGAAGTGGAGATCACTCAATCTGCAGCTGCAGCAAAGGCCCTTTTCATATCCATTTATTTTACCAAAAATTTTAGAAAGTCTTTCTCTCTGCATATAAATTTCTCCCATTGAACTTATTCAAATTGATGGGATTGATGTAACACAAACCAGCACAAGGCTGAGATATGTATCAACTCCATTTGATGCCCAGTCATCAGTAAATGCCTGTGTACAGTGCTCAGTTTAAATTCTAAAGACAGATCACATTAGAATTGCAACATGTTTTAGTGAAACATATATCCAGTTGGGTCTCAGAAAACCTAAGGAACCTGCACAATCTCTCCTCTGTGGATATGAAGCAAAGGGAAATACATCTCTTTCCTCGACTTCCCAGCTGTGCTCCTGTCACTGCAGTGTGGGATGTTGGTGTGCCCTCGCTGCCGGGCTCAGGCCGTTCCAGCAGAGCTCCCCTGCAGCCAGTTTGTCCCTTTAACTCTAATTCTTGGTCCAGCAGGCGTCAGCAGTGCTGGCTATGAACTGGAACTTACCACTGTTAGAACCCAGTGGTACTAAAGGCGAAATGATTTTGTGGTTTGATGACAATTTTGAAGCAACTTTCTGTCCCCTTCTGAATAGCATTTATGCTTTTAGCATCCCAGAGCAAGGGTTGGTCCTTTGCATATCAAAGAAATATTAAGACTTAAGAAACCTTTCTGAATTATTAGTAACATCAATATTTCCAGTAAATTAAGCATGCCAAGCTACAAAACAAAGACATAAAAATTAAATACTGTTTGTTTGGGGTGGGCTTTTGGGGGTTTTGAGAAACATAGCCCAGACTATGGGAAACACTGTGGGGAAAAGATGGTCAGGTAGGACATTGTCATTGTTTGGACAATGTTTCAAGAGTTTTGATACATAGAAGTAATACATAATCTTTAATAAGTTGGAGGAGGCTGGGAAATAAAACACCACCTCCTAGATTAGCTAACTATTGCTGGACCACTGCTTGCATCACCTGCCTGCCAAAGAGGTTCCTGCATGCAAGAAGTCCTAGAACAGCAGAGCTGCACTCTGACCACACCTGTATTTAGCCTAGAATACCTTGGATAGAAAAGGAAACAAATTCAGGAAATAGCTGTTGAGATGGGGTAAGTTCATTAAGTACCTCCATAGCATCAACCTGCCTTGTCTCTGGGTGTGTAAGAATGGATTGTGTGTAAGCTTACCTTTGCAAAGTGAAGCCTCCTTCTGCCCCTCATGTTCTCAGACAAGAGGGCAGGACAGCTGCTGTGTCACACTTTCCCCCAGGTTTATCTACCCCAGGTTTGTCCTTTAGAGGCTCTTCACAACAGCTACAGCCTAGTACTAAAGGCAGGAAGAGGAAGGGGAACAGGACAGACAAGACCAAAAAAAGCCTCACCCACAGCACATGTGTTGCTTTACCCCAAATGCTCCTTACAGCTTGAACTGGACAATGCCCTCCTTAAATACAGGGAAGTATCACACAAGAGGGGAATGCTTTAATATCTCCTGTTAGAGTGGTTTGGTTTTTTGTTTTCACTCTTTGTTGTTGCTGCATTTGTTGGGGATTTTTTCCTCTTTAAACCCGGGAGACCCAGGTTCGATTCCTGCTGTTTAAGAGTTAGACTTGATGATCCTTGTGGGTCCCTTCCAACTCGGAATATTCTGTGATTCAGATTTCCAGAGGCTGCTGCCAGGGTAGATCTAGAGCCTTAAAAACATTGGATGCATCTTGACTCATTCACCTCTGCTTAGTTCCCCCATTTATGGCTCTGGATTTCATTGCTCCCCAGCACACAAAGAAAGGAAGAGACCCAAGGTCTGTTCCTCCCTCCACCCCCAAAGTAGCTCCATAGCTGATCAATACACACACTCTCCAGTACCAGGAGACAAGAACAGGGTAATCCTCTAAAGACATTAGTTATTCCTTGTGCCTCTCACCCTCAGCCACAGGCAGTAGTGCTATGGAATTTACATCCTTCCTGTCTGTTGGAGAAGCAAGCACCACCATTCTGATCAAACACTGTGACTGTGCAGCTCCTGGGGCAACCACCTACACCCATCTGAGAGGCTATTGAAAACACAATGTAAGCTGGGAACACACATCTGTGAAATTCCTGCGAGATCACAGATGATCACACAGCACAGAGGGTCTCCAGTTAAAGCTATCAAGAAACTAGAAAGGGAAAATACAACGAAGACAGGGCAAGCCCTGAAAAGACTCAACCATGAGCACGATTCTGCCTCCCCTTCCAAGCTTTTTATTCTAATCCATTTCAGCAAAGCTCTTCAGTTTCCTTTATCCTGCCAATAGCTTGAGCTATAGGAAAGGGCTTTGGCTGGGGGGAGGCAAGTTCCTATTAAACCCAAAGCATTATCCCTCCTGTAAGGTTGGCATCCCTTTCCTGCTACAAAGCCCTCTGCAGACATCCAGGCTGCCCAGGAACTCGGCATGACCTACATCCAGCAGTGGCCAGAGGAGAGGGTGCAAGTGATGGAGACACCTGGAACTTCACCAGTTCCAGGCCCTCAACCACCCCCTTCTCATTGGAGGAAGCTCAGTAAGGGAGAGAGAAAACAGATACATGGCTGGGGAGAAAGAAGGAAGAATCTGGGCAAAGAGTCTGTGTATGGAAACTTAAATGGCACAGAGACTTCACACATAATGAGATTTAATTGTTGTGCATCTTCCTACAGAAGATGAAGCAGCACTGCAGCGTCATGTCAGATGGGATAAGTGTTCCCTACATGGGACATTCTGGTATAAAGCCAACATGTAACAGAACAAAAATTACTGCTCAAGCTCAGTAACAGCTATCAGTGCTTAGATGGCACTTATAGCCATGAATCATTTTTTGCTGCTCTTATTAATTTAGAGGAACATGAAATTCATCCAAAACAGTCATTGGTGGTCTTGCCTAAAATCACTTGAACATGTTAAACCCCCCAAACATCTATTTTAAAACATAAGACTTCTTGTTGTATCTTTTATTATACCCTAAAAAGGTATACAAATCAGTGCAGTACTAAAATGACTCCATGTTGTTCTGAGGGCTACACAGCCCCTAGCTGGCATCTGCACACACCCAGGACTGATGTTAGTGAGTTCTTCCCTTAATCCAAAGTTCCAGAAAAGGAGAAAATCCCTAATATGTCACCCCATCCCGCCACCTCTCAATTACTCCTAGATACTGCATTTGCAGGAAAGTACTGCAGCCATGCAAACTGTGACTTGTCAGTTTATTTTTATCATTTACCTTTTCAGTCAAACTACTCTTCTAATACAGTAATAGCTGCCCCTAGTAGGAAAAAAAGTGTCACCCAAAAGGGTTTAATTCACTTTTCAGACCAACTAAATCCTTAGTCTGTGCTGAAAACAACAGCCAGAACAACCAAAATGTTCACCATAGTACTCTTTTTTCCCTTCCTTTTTAAATAGGCAACCAACAACTTAAATTCCCAATGGAAGTTACACAAAGGCTATGTATCAAATTTGAAAGCTCCTCAAAATTTCAAAGTCGATGAAAGCCAGATTCTGGAGGGAGACAACATGGGTGAAAAAAAATATCAATACACATGATATTTTAATACAAAATATTAGCTTTTTTCTTTTTTTTACACAAGTCAGGTTTTTTTAAAATATAGAACCTTAGAAAATGAACAAATTGCTATCGACACACTATAAACACTTGTTTGTGCTCAGTTTGATCAAGTTATCAGAACAATTTAAACACCAGTCCATAGTTTGAATGAGAGCTATGCCGCACTGGGCGCTACCGTTATCTATGTACAGTGTGAAGCGCCTTCTTTCAGGTGTAAGAACGGTAGTAAAAACTGTTCAGTTATCAGGTTCTTTGTGCAAGGATTTCACATTCTACTCATGCTCACAACAGATGTGTCTTACATTGCAGTGGCACTGGTATGAGCAACCACATGTAATTCTGTGGCTGTTCACTGGAGGAATGTCCATTACAGGTTCTGGAAGTACAAGTTCTTCAGCTAGATAAAAGAAAGTTTGTTAGTTTAGGGGAGAGACTAGCCTGATTAGCCAGGATTTAACAATTTCTAAGCACTGAAATGAATTTTGATTTCTCAAAGTTGAATAAAAGTAATTAACTATCATTTTCATACAGATTAACTATGTAGCAGGTACATCGCAGGATATACTTGAACCCATAGAAAGGAAAAAATTTCCCTCTAAGTTGGAGGTCTTAAAAGGTCTCGTTTTAGTAGTAAATCATCCACAAGTTGCAAGTTGTTAGCCAAGAAGATTTAGGATGATTTACTTGCATTACAGTAATTTACACAATTGAGCTTTAGGCATACAGTACAAAACTATGAACAAAAAGGTGAAGCAAACTTTTTTATTTATATTCAGGTAAAAACATTAACCTGATGAAGTAAATTATTGCAGATTTGAGAAATCAGCACATAAAACAGTTGGACAGAGCATTGCTTACAGGTGCTTTATCTGTGTCAAAAGACAAAGGCTGAACTGCTTGTTCCAAGCTAGCACTGGGGGGAAGAAAAAAAAAAAAAGAAAAAACTACAAAATTAACCAGTAACTTAGATCGAGAACAAGAAAACTGTTTACTCAAACAGGGAATGAAACAACTAATTTGTCTTTTAGAAAACTTTACATCAATTCAAAATGCTCTGGCCTTACCACAATACACACTGGCCAGCCCAAGCTGTTGGACTTCAACTACATGAAAGAAATAATTCTTCCTGGCCTCCACTAAGAGGCTTTTGCTGCCTGAATCACTGTGTAAACAGCTCTGGAGGCCGACTGGTAACGACTGTCGCCATCATAACCTACCACTACAGTAAAACTATGCTATAAGAAAGGTTCTACCTAGTTACAAAGGCTGAATTATATTGACAATATATATTTGATTTCAGGAAAATTTAAATTATCTTAATCAGAGAAAGAGGCATGGAGCAGTTAAATGCCCATGCTAACCCAAACTTAACAATTGTTGAATGTTGCACACAAAAAGAACCAAGTGAATTGCACATCAGACAATACATGAGGATGGGTAAAATTAGAGGCAGGTGAGGGAACACAGAACTAGTCTACTAAACTAGATTCGTCAAATACATGTTGTGTTTTAATTTCTGTACTTATGTACAAAAGTTGTCTTTGGAGGAAAATCTTCAGACTTAGCTAGATGGATACACACAGCCCAGTATTAAACTGCACAGCGACATTTATTGTTCCAGCCTGGAAAAACATCCCTTTTTAAATTTCACACAGCAAAGCAAGTTAAAAACTTCACTCATCAAATAAATGATAATTTAAACAAGAACTTGCTAAAGAAACCTTGTCACAACAACTTTTAGGGCCTGATCACTTTAAGTCCATAGGGGCTTTTAATGAATATCAACCAAGTGTCTTTGTTTATAATCTGCAAGCCGTTTTTCTACAACAAGAAGGCGTAACACGTTTCCTTGACTCAGGTGATATATTTAGAAAAGAATCATGAGTTTCTCTTTTGCTGTAACAGGCAGACATTGCATTTTTCATTGCGATCAGGAAAGATGGAATGATTGCTGCCCTTCTCTTGCAGCTATCAAGAGTTTTTCACGCATTATCTCAATAGTTGAATAGTCCGGCAATTTGAGATAGTTCACACAAGTCATTACTGAGGGTAAGAAATCATCTGGGTTCTCTGTAGACTCAAATGTCTTTCGTACAATCGTCAGGGGAGGATTCAAACTTCGAAAACCTATTAATGAGAAAAGACATTTAGAATGTGGTTGTTCCTCTTGAAAACCCACAGCTGACACTGCAGACATCCATCAGTGACAGAAGCACATACTGCACAACTGACTCCATCTCCACATTTAGAAGTTTAGAATCTGGCTTTATAAGGTCATGCAGCAAGCTAAAAATATCTAACATGAATCTACTTTTCATTGTGTTCTGTATGTGTAAAAACTCTATTCCAATCAGTGTTTAAGTTCGTTGGCATTTTTTAAGATTCTCAGGAATTACCTGTGACTAATATCTTATTTTTTTACTCCACCTAAGGTTTTTTGTACTCCTAACCCTCAATCTTGTCTGTACCATTTCTCCATAGAAGAGCTCTAAAAAAATACTTCAGAGAGTTAAAAAAAAAATTAACTCTTTCTCCCAAATCCCAAAGAACGTAAGTAATGGAATAGACACACAACTTCTGTTTTTACTTGCAAAGTGTTCGGCTGCGATTCAGCTGCAAATACACTAAAAGGTGTATTCTACAAGGGGGTGTAGCAAAGACAGCAAATTCCTCCCTCTTCCTCACTTTGAATTCTGAAATCTAAAAGGGGAAGAAATTAAATGAGTACTACTGGCTCCTTTCTAGGGAAGAGACTGTTGTTTCCAGGTACAAATGCATAATTCTGTTGTCATAACTTTAATGCACTTCTAGCCAAGAAATACAGTAGTAGGAGCTTTCAATTTTGTTTAAACTTCCAACTATTTTTTGCCCTCTGATTGGTTTTCTGGTAAAAAATTAAACCTGGAGAGTCAAATGAATGAAGTGTCATGAAATTAACACAAAGGTTATGAGAATTATACCTGAAAGTCTACCCTGTCACTTCTGAAATTAGAAATGTCAAACAAGTATGAACTGCTAATCATTTTTTCCTACACTGAAGTAATCCACTTACTCTGAAATGCATTAGAGTAACTTCATGTATATCAATATGTAATAAGGAAAACCTACCTCCTACAGGCAGCCTGGGGCTCCCTGTCACAAACTGAAGAAACAGTCTCTGCTGCTCACTGTCAAAACTACTGAGAATTTCGAAGAGATACTTCACTGCTCGACTGAGGAGGGAAAAGAAGCAAGAAAATTTGTTCATTGTTAAAATGACTGCACCAGACTCATATTCAGTGCAGTATGAATAGTTTCTAATAAATTTCATATTGTTTTTCAAGCTAAAGGCATTATATATCAGAATTATTTATTATTTTCTATTGGTTGAGGGGTTTTGGGTCAGTTTTTATTAACAAGCCCAACAGCACGTTACCTGTCATGTGTGTAACCGTGATCAGGTCTGCAACACTCCATTAAAGTCTTTGCATCCCAAGTGTCTGTCTTGCTGCCACACAAGAGCTGCTCCAACTGTAAAATTAAACAACAAGAGGTAAGTGTTCCCCTCTAGAATTTGAGGCAGGATGAGGACAGTCTGTTCTAAATACTGTTATAGCACTCCACTTTCTGGAATGATTGTGTTCAAGAGCTGAATACTTTTTTTCATTGTTTTAATCGAGCACCCAGGGAGCATCCACATCTGGATCTACAGCTCTTCACAGATACTCCACCACAGGGAGTTACAGGATCCAGACAAACACAGGCTGTGCGTATTTACATTTAAGCACTGCCCAGAAAAGTTGGATACACACAATTTTCAAGAAATTCAGAGCTGTTCATAATGAAAGTATTAAATAAACGAACACCAAACACAACAATCTTTAACATTTAAGGCTGCGATTTCAGAGACACAGATTTACTAACATGCATAAGGAATGCAATGTCAGACTGTGTCACAAATGCCCTGCCCCCAGGGTCAGACTGCCCATACACAGATGTAAGTCAGCACAAACATTCACTCACCTCCTCAGGATAGAAGTACTGAAGATGACTGAGAGGGAAGACCGATTCAAATCCATCTCTGAAAGAGTCAAATTGTCTGGCAACACCTTCATTTAGTGCCCAGAATATAACCAACTGCAGAGAAAGAAAAAACCAGAAAAAAGAAATCAGTTGGAACATGGGCCGTGTGGAACAGTAACTACAGCACAAGAGTGCAGCTGCCAAAGGAACACTGCACAAGTCCAGCCATGTGCTCACTGGAGTTACAATAGTTTGAACATGGATTCATGGAGCTGCTCTGCGGCGTTTGCCTCATTCTGCCCCAATTGGTAACTTAGATTACCCTAAACATGAAAATCATGCTGAACTTCAACAACTTACTTCCCTTCGTTATTAAAGAAACGAACAGATTTCAGAATAGGCAGTTAAACTGAACCTATTTAACAAAACAATTTAAAGCAAATCTGAGTATTTATTAGTTTATTTTTACAAGCCTAACCTAGGTGTTCTCTCTCTGCACTGTTTAAAATTCAACAACTGAAGCAGAAATCCTTAGGGCATCACTGGCAGTATTGTATTAGCTTCCCCCATGGAAACATATGGGTCCCTTTTCCAAAATATCATTTAAAAACTAGTAATTCTCACCTATTTGCCATATTAAGTAGCTTAATATTACAAGAATACATGGGAAAATACATGGCTATTCTAATAGAGTTGCTTACCTAGAATTTTTATGACCACGAGCATGTGACAAAATTAAGCTGCACTGTATTTTTGCAGACGCAAAGAGAATTGCTGGGCAAAAAGCTACACTACTGAAATTTTTTGTTTATATATTTAGCAGTTATATATTTGGCCCGTTTTTATACAGTACAGGGGAAAAGGGGAAAAAAAGAAAAAGTAAATATAGAGAATAAAGTCTTTCACTACACTGGTGGCTGAAGTAGTTCGACTTTCCGATAAAGGCACCTTCTGTGGGAACTGTCCTTGAGGAAGAAAAGGGAAGCAGAGGGTAGAATGACATGATGGCAAGAAAAGCAACAGTAGAATATTCCAGCTTTATAAACTACTTTTGATGTTAATCCTCACACAAGTTTTTAGTGAAAATGACATTTTCAAGAGCAGGGCAGCTGACCAACAGGGAGCTGTACAGGTCAGCTGACAAATTAAATAAACTGTTCCTAAAATGCAGCTCGTCATACTTGTGACAGAGAGCACACTAGTTCTCTCTGAAATCTTTGCTACTTCCTTCTCATCAAGTTTGCAATACTATAAAGAGAAGGATAGGAAAAACTGCACAGTTGCCCTTAAAGAAAACAGATCCAAAGGTTGTTTAGAAAGAAGGGCAGGGCAAGCTTTCTGTAGTAATCTGCTTTTCCTTCACAATGCCAGAGGCCTGCAACAGGACAACTACAGGACACCTGACCTCTCTGTAAGCCCCTCTCAGTGTATCAGAAACCTGATACAAGTTACCGATAACAAACAAACAAAAAGACTGCAAACTGTATGAAATTCAGACTTGGAAGAAACTGCTTAGTAAATGGAGACTACAAATTCTGTTTCTACCAAACTGTAGTAATTCCTACTTGCCACTTCTTATATCCAAATACAGTCACTTGCACTTTGCAAGTGACTCTTGCACTTTGCACTCCCCATATTTTGGCTTCACATCTTCGCGATGTGATTTTTTTCAGCGACTAAGAAGGCCCCTCTGTGCAGCTGCGCATGCGCTGGCACACATGAATATTCAATTAGGCTGTCATGAATATGCAAATCAACCTGCACAGCCACGGCAGCAGCGGCAGCTCCGATGCTTCCCACCCCCACCGGGCACAGCCATGGCAGCAACCGATACCCAGCAGCACAGCGCCGAAACAGCACCGGGGATCATCTGAGGGTTCCGGGCAGATCCGCATATTAATGAGCTGCCATTCTAGGCGGAAGGCGGCTCCGCGGGACCTGAATAAGACCATGGTACTGTGCTATAGGAGACCTGACTGTATATTGAATTGTGTAAGTGATTCTTGACTAGCACAATTTGCTTACAACAAAAATAAATGAGATGTGGATAGGTACCAGTTTGGAACTCTAGGATGAACAGTAGCTGTTCAACATTCAGTTGTAAGGATTATGGAATAACTGCAAACTTCAACAGCAACTTTTATGACCCTCACTGAATCATCTCTGCAAGAGCATCAGATGTGTTTCTTATCAGTGCTTCAAACTTCACGGTCATCAGAGTAGAACTGGCAGCAAACTAACCTCTCAGGAAATGCATTATTTAGTAGTTGGAATACAATGATCCTTACCTCCATCCCTCTCATGACTTTATGGGATAATATTGCATTCTTCCTGCCATTCCTCATCTCTTTTCCGGCCTGTTTTTAACCTATTCCCTTCACCACTTTCTTAGGCAGAAAGAGTTTCCTACCTTTGTTCAGCAGTATCAACCACCTCTTTTTCTCTGCCTTATGTCCCTGTGTGTATGTTTGGGGTTTTCTGTGGTGTTTTGTTTGTTGCCCTTTTTTTTTCTCTTTAACAAAACACTACTGGCTCTAATTCTGACTCACAACTGAGCTGATGTTTTGCTAAGTCTGAGGCCAAAAGAATTACACTATTATTATAGCAGTTTAAAGGCCACTGAGTAGCAAATGCTAAATCACTATTGCTAACAAATTCATTATCATAACCAGATGTAGGAACACATTAAAATATTCTCAAAGACCACATATGAAATGAGCCTGCTTACAACACTTGTTAAAAAACAAAAAAAGAAAAATCACGCTTCTGACGACTTCATTTTTGTACCATAATATTTTCAAGTCATGCACTAAGATTCAAACAGTTTTTCTGTGGTAATAAATTAGTACAGAAGAGTAGTGATCAATAGGAAAATTATTACTGCGCCTATTTCACGAGAATGAACTGAAATATATAAGGGGAAAACTACCAGGGAGGAAGAACAAAGAACATTTTAGTCCTAGGTTTGCTTTTACATACTCTGAGATACTCTTCCAAATTGTGGATGGTGACCGGTGTATCCTTTCCGCCTTTTTTCAGTTCTATATTGGGAAACCCAGGAAGTGTGAAGTCCAGCCCTAGATCTTCCACTGAGCAGCCATTCATAGTCAGAGCCTCCAATGCATACTGTAGACTTTCTTTGGTCTAAAAAAATTGGAAGTGAAAACCAGTGAGAACAATTCATTCAAATTAACTTATCCAAAAGTTACGACTTCTAAAACAGCTTTGACTAAGCCGATGTTTCTGTACAAATATTACCATTAAAACTGTTACAGTACTCCTTGCTTTCCTTCTAGTTTTCACACATAACAGCAAACTAAGACAAACAAAATAAATCAGCTTAATGGATAAAGTGGAAAGATCACAGGAGTAAACTTTTTCTAGCAGTTTTAGCATTACTTTGACTTTGTGTATTATGTAACTAGAAAATACTACTGTAAGAAAAGGATAATAAGCTAAGGCTCTTAGGTTATGTTTTTTTCCTTAGAACAGGTAATGGCATTCATACTGACATTTTTCAGCTTTCATCCACCAGGTTTCAGGTTTTTCAAACTCTTGTTGGGAAATTAAAAGCGGTGACCAAGGAGAGAGAGTGAGACAGTGAGGCGAAGAGGAACAAAGACCCACAAGCTTGCAATAACTCCACTAGTAACAAAGCAGATGTATTAAGAATATAAATTAGGTTATTACCTCCTACCATTATTAACACTGGATGCTAGAAGAAGCATGCATGCCAAAGACTTTTTATCCCTGCTCTGCCACAGTGAATTGTACTATTTTCAGCAAAGAGTGGATAACCTCGAAAAAATAAGATTTCTCTGTATGTCTGAAGGAACCTGTATGCTCATGCATTATGACAGTTTACACCAGTTCTGCATACAGCTCTTCAGTGGAGGGGGGGGGGGGGGAAAAAAAAAAAAAAAAAAAATCACAAAAGGCACTTGTAAGAAAATCTAAAAATTTGAGTAAACTGACTAATAACAAAAGCCAAGCTTTTTGAATGTTTAAAAATCAAGAATAAGTATCAGAGCAAAAAAACCCACTAAATGGGTTAGTCTTTTCAAGGTGAGCCAAAAGAGAAATCAGGCAAACATCCGGCAGTTTTAGACATTTCTAGACTATGTTCAACCACACAAAAGAATGAACAATGAATTTCTTATGTTAGACTTGACAAAACGACTGTTTTATAATTACTAGACACTGATCCAGCAACATTAGAACTACTCTGTATGAGAATGAAGTAATTATCACTATTACCATCAGTAATAAGTCCAATCATACACTCTGAATTACTACTGCTTCACGAAATCCAAACATATGAACATGCTCTCTCCTATTCTTAGGATTTACTTTCCCACCTGTGTTTTATCCTGTTCAAGTCTTTTCTTTTGTCTTACAATATCTTCAAGGTGATATATTGATTTGGCTACTACTGGATCAATACTGAACAAGTCATGCGATGTCAAGGAAGTTTCCTGTCGTAGCATCCACTTATAAAAGGGAAGTCCAAGAGGAAGGTCCACCTGGAAACCAAAGCACTGAACTGTTTAGTACTGAACTGTCTTCCAAAAGTGTTCCTTTTGCTATTTTATCTCTTGACCAGATCTAGAATACTCTTTACTATTTCCAGCACATATCAAAACATTGTGTCCAACTGTTTTTGCCTCAGAAACGTACAGTCCAGAAAACACCACTGACTGCCTACTGCATACACATTAACACTCACAGCTGGAATGACAATAAACCCAGGATGAACTTGAATGAAGGTTTGAGAGAGATTGCAACATGTTAGGTAATGGCTTTTCCTTTTTAGACTATGGTCTCAAAAGGATGAAAATACCTGCAGCATACATTACCCTTTTGCCACCTTCAAAGTTCAGTTGCATGCCTCTCTGTCTATCCACTCCCCCCAAACTGTGCTTACTTCTAGAGCTGAAAGTAGGATCACTGAATTCTTAATGTTTTTATCCCTCAACACAGTCAAAACTAGAACTTTATTTTGACCCCTTCAGAATCATTTTCTACTTTATTCTTACCAGTCTAAAATCCATGATTGCCTTGGCCATTAGTTTTCCCAGAAAGCGGAACTTCATTTTAACTTTTGCAATGTGAGCTGGCTTGGCTGTTCTACCAAAAGGAAGTGCAAAAAGGCCTTGAAGGTTATGTATGTACTTGGTACCTTCCTGGCTTCCTGTTGAGGAAAGAAGAAAGAGTAGTTCAGTACTTCCACTATTAGTTTCATCACAGATGAAAGTTTGCAAGTGGCTATCAGATAATTCTAACCTAAAGCATTTTATTAAAAAAACCAAAAACTCCTCCAAAAAACCACCACTAAACCCCACAAAGACAATCACACTACCATGAGGCAATATTACTGACCACAAACTAAGATGCTCTTCACATAACTGAAGTCAATTTAGAATCAATTCTATATCAATCAATATCGGTTGTTTAAGCAGTAGAGCAATTACCTTTTGGATTGGCTAAAGTCACTTCTTCTCCCCTCCAAAGGCCTAAGTCTGCTCTCTGTAGTTCCTGAGATACAAGTGCATAGAACTCTAGTGTGGGGCCTAGGCCTGTGCCAACCTTCAGAGGAGGGAGGGTGAGGGAAGAAGAGAGGGAATGAGATAAATAAGTCAATAAATTAGTCCGTTCTATCAGTTTGAACATCAAAATCTTTATTTAGTCTGAGACATACAATACATTAATTTCTGTAAAGAATACCGCATTGTAAAAAGCATCTAGAGAACATAACTATGACAACATTACAATATGACAGAAGCAGCTTGGAAAGACCACATATCAAAGGGAGTAACAGTGGAATTGAAGTATCGTATTACAGAGAAAACACGTACAGCTGTTTGCTTTGAGTTAGAAAAACGTGCTCTGCAGAATAAGATTGATTATGAAATTTAGATCAGAAAGAGCTTGCCCTAGCAACTAAAAGTCACAACCAAGTGGATTAGGGATAATTAATAGATTAAATTCTGTAGCACCAGCAATGTGAAGGACGAAGAGTCCGACCAAGTCATTCTAGGAAAGTTGTAGCTATTTTGCAATAATCTTCAGTAAAAAGGGATTAAATTAGACTGCATTGATATTACTTACTTCATTCTCATACTGGATTTCCAACATGGCTCTTGAACTGCCTAGATCCTGCATCACAGATTCTGCCTGTTTCAACAGCTCATCTCTGTTCACAGTGCGCTACACATTAGAGAAGTTTTAAGTAGTGAATTTATGTCTGTAAGTCCCAGCTCCCGAGGCAGTTACAACAGGAAAAAAATCAGTTATGCAAGTTTTTCCACCCCATGCCAGTAGTTCCACAGTTCAACAATTTGTAAGCTTATAATTGGATATCACATTTATATGATAACTGTTTAGAATTAAAGTGTTCAATGTAAAATGAAAAACCAATGCCTTACGCTCATATATATGAGTAACAGGTACTACTCTTGCCAGGAATCTGGCAATGAGACCACGGCATAGCAGAGAAGTGTCAGCATGTGATGTCATGTACCTTGAACTAGTATGTGGAAAACAAAACATGGAGTAAGGATGCTGAAACCCAAATAAAAAGCCATAAATTTCTACGTAGGATTCCTATATGTTGGATGGTATGTTCTATTTGAACTTGGTTCTCATGCCTCTTGTCTTTTTTCCCCCCACAGTATCCAAGATAATACAGCAGATCTTATTTTAACACATCATCTCTTCAGACTTGAGGCAGACACACAAGACTCTGTCAATGTAACACAGTCACAGCTTAGTTTTATTACACTGCGACATATTTACTAAACCCTGTTGCTTGAATTCTTCTGAAAAAAAATCAAGCAAAACAGAAGTTTTACGCCCTACCGTGGAAATGATCACTAATTTTCCGGAGTGGCGGCCGCGAGGAGCCCCCGCCACGCCGCGGCCTCTGCTGCCACCCCGCGGCCGCACCGAGGAGGCGCTGAATTGGTACAAACGCCTCGTCCCTGCACCGCTCAAACCTCGACATCGTGCTCTTAAAGATAACACAGACATAAACAGACCATTTTAAATAAGAGATACGTACTTTTTTCCTGTCCAGTCGTGGTGCCACTCTGCTGTCCTGAGAATCCGATTGATTGATTTCTGGATTAGTATCCAGTAGTCTTTGCATGGCTCGGTCACGATCAAAAGCAGTTACATAAAACAGCATTTGGCGGGTATCAAATGGAAAGAAAAACGGGCTGTAAAAAGCATTGGATTAGTTAGCTGTGTTCCCAGTACCATCTATGACTACCATTTAGTTTAAAACACAATAGAAATGCAGTATGCTTGAAATTAGTGCTTTACTGTAACGCTATGGTGAAAGCAGTCTTCAAAGCAATTCTTCCAGAACATACTTTAGTTCTAGTTACAACTCTTATGAGTAAGAGTCTAGAGAAATGCAATATATGAAGAAACCATAAAAGAATTGCAGAAGCTTCCAACTCTTCTTGAAAAATAATTCACAGTAGTTGAGTGCCTTGGCTACACAAAGTTTACATCAGAAAAGAAAATTCCTTATTCACAACTGTTTTATACTCAGTCAGCCTAATAGATCGAAGATTTTCATAAAGTGTCTCCAGCTGTCATATTTGGCAGAGGGAAGTCACAAGAACCTGCTTACCAGCAGCAACAGTATTCTACCTTCACTGTTTGCAAAAAATACTTTAATAGTAAAAGACTACCAGAGAAACTTTTAATTCTAATTCATCAGTTCCACTATTCTCAAAGGCACATGTATGTTAACAGTGTAGTCCTCCACTGGCATTTAAGTGAAAAGGCAGTTTTATGGAACAAGTACTGCTACAGATGTTTGTATAAGAATATATATTTCTACTCATCATCTCTTATATGAAGGAATTTAGAGACGTTATTTTAAAAAAGAAAAGCCAGACAGATTCTCTATTGTATGTATTCCAGTTATTTGTCATCAACGTTGCTGCAATTAACACGCTTGAAAAATTCAAGATTGTCAGTTCAGGTCTCCCATTTCTTCAAGTACAAGAGCTTTAGAGCTTATACTCTCTGTCAAGATACTAAAAAGTACTATGAATATAGCTTTATAAAAATTATTTAGAGTATTTTTTCAGTAGTGACAAACATTTTCCTTTTTACCATATGAATATGTCAAGATAAATGCAGTGGTATGGTAAGAATGCCATTAAGCTGTTTCACGGGAGGAAAAAAACATCATCTGAATAATCAAGTACCAGAATTTCAATGAGAAAACCTCAAATTGCTCAAACTCCTGTAAGAAGTGGTCCAAACTTTGCAGCTGGACTATCCCTTTGCAGCTGGTATGTGGTTTAAATTGTGCAATGAAAGTGTAAACGTTCATCCAAGTGTCACTATTAACTTGGCAAGAATTCTGTGACTACATTTTACCCTCCTCTGGCACCTGCGCTGCCCAGTCAAGAGGCCTACTAAACTCTAATTAGAGATGCTGTAACAGCACATCACTCATACCATGTTTTTCCCAGTTCTGTCAGCCAAGTTGGTATGTTTCCTGTCATAATGACCAAAGGATCCTGAAGCTGCCTGTTTGCTTTTGCTGTCAGTTTACTGTTGATAAACTCTGAAGTTGGAATTATCTCCTTGCAGACTGCATTCTGTGTTAAATAAAAGCAACATATTTCTGGTTAGAGAAATGCCAAAAGAAATACCAGATCTTTGTTAGGACGTATTTTTAATGCTTCCATTATGTTTATCATCACAAGTAGAAGAAAAATCAACTTTTGTTATTTTGGCCATCCAGGGTCTAAATCATGAAAAAAGGACTGAACATATTTTTGTCACTCACTTTCTTTTCAGGAATAATGTTAGGTTTTGAACTTAAAGAAGAAATAAGCATGGGAAGTGTGTTCAACACACTACACAGAAGAGACACCTGCCACTGAGAATTTATAGTCCTCATCTTCGCAGGAGTTAGAGAAATGTGCAGGGGAAGGTGACAGTAGTAATTTGCATTATTGTATCATGTTGGGGAGCAGCAGACAGAGGAAGGTTATTCAAGGTGTTTGAGGACAGAACTATCTGTAACCAGTATGAAAGTGACTTTCAAAGTGCACTACTCACATCATACAAGTAATACCAGTATCGACTGATGGCATGTAAAACTCTCAAAAGAAGAATAACATCTAATGAAGGATCTTCAAATGTTATATTTTCAGGTGGAGTAGATATGAGGTAAATTTCCAGAGGATTCAATACTGAAGGGCATACACCATCTAGAAGGAAAAAACAAACCAATTAGAGGTCTTCCCAAGATTTAATTATTAGGAGCCTAGGTAGCATTAGTCATGGCATTCACTTAACATGACATTAGTCATGGCATTCACTAATAAACAAGTTTATTATACAACTCACTAAATATTTTTAAAACACAGATTAAAATATGCTTACTATTCTTATGCTATGCTTGCTTTAAAAAATGCTATGGTGTCTTTAAACATTCCGGTGAAATTTCTGAAAGGAGGGAGAGGAAAGCTAACACATTAGCAAGGCAACACTCACCATGCCACAATTCATCATGTTTTTTAGAATTTCTAGGGGAGGTTTTCGTGGGAGCAGTTTGTGCTCTTCCTCTTTTACCACCAACACAGTCTTTATTACCATCTTCATCCTCTCGCACAGGTTTGTACCTAAAAAGTAAATAGAAGTTAAAAATGTGTTTCTGAAATTCTAACTGACATGGAAACAAAAGCACTTATAAAGCCTTGGTTCTTTGATTACAAGAATTTTACTTGAATGATAGTTAAAAGCATAAAGACAAGAACACTCCATTTGGACATGATCCAGCCTTTGAAGCAAGGCACTCAGAAGTCAAGTGTGTCTTGGGGAATCAAAAATGGGACCCTTTGGCTCTGTGAACTGGAAGAAGATACAGACCGAACACTGATGTGACTGGTGTTTGGAGGAGGAGGAGGAGTGTGTTTTGGTTTTTTCGTTTGCGTTTTTCCTTTAGCACATTCAAATATTAGAGAGAAAAAACCACTGCTGAGCACCGAAACATTTAGCAGAGGCATAGGTCAACACTCCTTGTGAGGTGCGGCCAGAGAATACAGACATCCACACAGCAACCAGCTAAGAGAAATAGTATGAAGTTGACCATTATTTGTAGACTGCAGACACACACTCTACTGTTTGTGGCAAGCTACCTAGCACTGAGGACTTCCCTCCATCTAGGGGGTATCATTTCCAGTTCCCCATTTCTTGGTTATCAGCTTCGCTCACAAGATAGAAAGAATGGCAGTAGCTAGCAATGAATTCTTACTGTTTTCAGTATCTCACGCATATCAGGAAAGTCAAAGTTCCACAGTTTTGGGAAATTAAAAAGACAGCCAGCCATATTCCAATTTTCTTAATTGGAACCTGGTGAAGTTATTCCCTGATTTCTCTAGGCAACTTACCAAATGGTATGTGTTTTTGTCCAAATCCCAGCTCTTCCTAACGGGTTGCTTTCATCGTCTGTAGACTCCCTCTCTTCCTCAGCTTGCAAACTGTACTGCCTGACTGCTTGATACACGGTCATATTGTATGGCAGCAAGTGATCTCCAATGTAAAACTGCAGTCTATGTCTCACATTCCCTGAATTTAAGAATTGAGCAGCCTGAACAAAACGAAAAACCCCACAAAAGTTAGGGAACTTGTTGCATAGCTTTTCTTTAAAGCTCCTCCCCTTTACTCCCAGAGCAAAAGCTTACCAAAGATTCATCTATTTCTTCATCTGACCCATCATCATCACTGTCTTCATCATCTTCTCTAACTCTTCCATAGCCTGAAGCAACCGAGAATAAAGAGATCCTTATTTGGTTTTTTTTACATGAAATGTGACAATGATTTGGCACTCCAACATCTATAAACTCCACTCTTTAAAACAGTTCCATCCGTTAAGAACACTAAGTTTCAGAAGTGCTAGAACAAATTTCACTATCAACATCTGGCAGCAAAACTGCCAAGCTACAGCCAGTCTGACAGTAAAGTAGATTATACTTCTGTCAGTATTTTGACTGAACTGTTCACAACAGGAAACAGTTTGTCCCAGAAAAGGGAAGCCTCTCTAGAGTCTTGACCCCCTCCCTGTGAGCAAGATACATTTATGGGGACCTCCTGTTTGTCTCCAGTGTAAACTCCCATGGGTTTTTACAGGCTCTACACCCACAGCAGCAACTATTGCAGAAAGCAGAACAGAAGTGACTGTATAATATATAAATACCTCTAACTACAAGGTATCTTTCAATGGCCTGTACCAAAGCCAGAGGATCAATCTTCACAGGTCCACCTTTCCACTGTTTCACATTAGCACAGTCTGGATGTCTTTGCAGTTGGCATTTTAATTGATGTGTATTGAAGAATTTTAAAGCTTGGGATCCTCTGTTAAGAGAAAAACTCAAAATAATTTGTGAAAAAAGTTGCTACACAAAGAATCTAATAACCATAACTGCATTAAAATAGGCTTATGCATGCATTTACACCTTGTTCAGAGTATTATTTGTCAGACTATGTCTCTAAAAATAAGGTATGTACAATGATTTGGATAAATAGATTAAAAAGTTTTCTTCTACAAGAACACCAGAATTCAAGTTGGATAAAATTTGGAAGCTATATGGATTAAGATAAAGTCCATCCTGAGGCCTGATTACAATATGGCCTACTCCGACCATTTTTGAAATCTGAAGTTGTTCAGTGGTCTGCTGATGCCACATGAGATTTAGAGCTGTGTCTCCCTGCAGTGCAATAAGGATCAGAAATGGGCATGGAAAACACCAGAAACTGTAGAAATAGGTCTTCAGTCAGTCAAATTTGTTACTTAAAACACAACTAACAAGCTGGATTCTAAATTTATTCTGTATTTTAAGACCCAGGGCAGGTCTATAGCTATCATAAATTATGCTGACAGGCAAGAGTTACCACTCAATTCAATTATCATTCTAGAGAATTAATCCACATAAATAAAGTTTAGCACTGTAATGCAAACTCTCTGCAGTTTAACTACTTCACTAAAAAACATCAGCATTCCAGCAATAAAGACTGTTTCTTTCCAGTGTTTGTTACATGGGGACAAGGAAGACATCTGAATTTTTAAAGTGTGAATTTAGAGATTCCATTTAATGTTACAGATCCATCTCTACCTCCCATGAGAGAAGTTTCAAGATGGTCAACAAACATTTGGTTAAATATTCAATCTTCCACTACAGAAAAAAAAACCCAACTGTGTAATTGCTTTTGTCTTCAATGGGTCAGAAGCTTCTACTACCTCCATTACTTCTTGAACATCTAAGTGTTGTTTGAAACAGGTTCTTTAACAATAGCTTCCAACAAAACTGTTACCTGAGCATTAATCCTTACCTGCTCCCTGTTCCATTTCCACTAGGGAAGTCATGCACTTTAACAGGAAATTGTTCCATCTGACTGAGGCAATTGTTCATTTTATGGACTAATGCCAACAAAGGTGCATTTTCTAATGGCTCTAATCTTCCAAGGGGCTCTTCTCCAGGAAGCTGAAATATAGTCCAGTCTTTTAATAACGTGCTTGAACCAATCAATCTTAAAGAATTTATACCACAAGTTATTTTTTGAAAACTAAATTAAGAATCACTGTTCTCACTGAAAGCAGCTGTTGTATCAGGATCACTAGATGACAATCTCGTGAAAGGCTTGCCTCAAAAAAACCCACTTTTCTCTCCTGGTTTCAACTGAAGAGCCCTACAGATTTTAAACATTCCTCCTTAACCATGAGCAATAAGCTTTGTGGAAGGTGTAGCTATCTACCTTCCTCTCTTCCACTTTACATTTCTTCCTTTACAAACAGGACATAACTTTCTTGCAGTACTTAGGACTAAAGAGAACAATTGATAAAATTATTACCCCAACTCTTTCCATATCAACTTCTTAAAAAACAAAAACAACTTGCAAGTTTTCAAGACTCAGACAATTGGCCATTTTGGAATTTTTTCCACTGCTGTGTGGAATGCTCGTGATTACAGAATATTTGAAAAAGTTCATGACCTATAAAAGGCACAGAACCACATGAAAGTTGCAGTGTTATACAGCTTAGGTACAAACAAAGCATTCCTTCCATACTCATCTCTAAGATCAGGTCAACACTGAACCTTTCTGATGGTTCTTTGAGAAAGAAAACTTGAGAGGAAGAACTAAGAATTCCAAAACAAGAAAACTTACTGGAGAAGAAAAAAATACATGAAGAAATCTTTTCAATCTGATATCCCTGCTTACAGCATCTTTTTCACTTTTAGATGTCAAATAAAGCAGCAGTTGTTTAACAAACCCACTATGCTGGATTTCAAATGAGGAGACGTCAGATTCCGAGACAATGCTACGGATTTCTACAAGGCACTCTGTTCCACCATCCACCTGGAAAACAGGAAGGTTTGGTTTTACTACTCAGGTACTAAGGGCTTAAGAAATGCTACTCTTCCTTCTATGGCATGGAACAGCTCCAAAGAGAGGAGGGAAAAAAGGAAAGTCCGGAGTAGCTCAATACAAGCAACAACAGGGTAAATCATCTGAGAATAATCACTTTTCTACTCAAGGGGAAACAGTACAGGCAATATCTACATTTTCTATATTATAAGAGAAATGTAAGGTCCTATTTCTGTCTCGTGCAAAGTAAAGATGGGCTCCAGGCACAGCTGACTTCTGTTTGAAAAAACAAATGAACAAAACAAAGCCACACAAAAACAAAAACCCAAAACCAAACAAAAGAAAAACAAACCCATTAAAACCCTCCCAACAACTCAGATTAGTATATACAGTATTTTACATGATCTCCACGTGGGAGAGAGGAGGAGGGAAAGTTTCATATTTTAACAATTGCTCAGATCAAAGCAGAGAACATGGCTCAGCTCTTGAGCTACTTCAGAAGTTACACATGTTTAGATCTCCTATGAAGGATCACAGCTGTCTGAAAAGAAAGGTTCACGTTCTTGAGATGCTCACAGAGGAAATAGAGATCGGGGCAAATCTACCATTTTAACAAAATGCTGCTTTCTTCTTGTCCTCTCCCCACCTGCATAGTTCTTACTACAAACTGTGTTGTTCTCCAGGTGTAGAGTCAATTCCTAACACTTAACTGTGGAACTTGTAAATTTGAAATAAACTGCTATGTAAGTGATATATTGTTTGTTAGGAAGCAAGAACACCCTTGTTAATACTGGTCATCAGTCAGAGCTTATACACACACTCTAAAAAATGACTCCAAGTCATAATGACTCGTAAGGCAAGTCAAGAAATGCCTCCCCACTCCAATTAAGTTCGCCATTTCTAACCTGGAGGTTGAGTTGTTCGGTTGCAGTGCAAAGTCTCTGTAATACATTTAGTGCAGGATTGCTTCCATCCATGTTTTCAGAACTAAAATAACGTTCTACAAATTTATGGGCTTGCTCTTTAATCCAGCCCTTAATTTTTTCTCTGTAAAAAAGCACAGAAAAAGCATTTGGTCACACTTAGCACTCGCATTCACCAATATTACAAAGTAAGTACAGCCAGAGTATAATTTTCTCCGTGTTCAACAGCAGTCACCAAAAAAAACTCTTCTCTCTTATCCCAGCACAGCAAAGTTCTTTACTCTACAGATCACTTCTTGCATCATTTTTCTCAATTCTCCAATTTTGTCCCAGCATGCTACTTTAAACTATTAAGAGGTTATTTTCTCTACCTTAGTATCTTGATTCTTTTCCCAGAGCTATTTTAACTGTGGTTAAGCTCAAACCTCTTTTTTATGTGCTACTTAATCACTTGACGGCTTATCATAAGTAGCTGTATCTCAAAGTCAACATCGCATCACAAGTATTTTCAATTCTTTGTGTGTGTACCTGTTATTGGAAATGGTATCCTTGGAAGCAGCCCTTGCAAGACCACTTACTCCTGCTGTTCGTGCTGGTTCAATATTATTACTGTTGGACTGTGTGCTTAATCTTCCCCATGTTTTAGGATTTAAACTTGCCAAGAAAGAAGATTTAGGAGATTGAGTAGTTGTAGGGCTTTTAGCTGCAGGAATTAAAGACAAAATTAAGAGAATGAAAAGGTTTATTACAGCTAGCACTTTTAGCATCTCAAACTTGAAAAGGAGATAAAATATCATTTACCTTGATTGTCTACTTTCTCATCATCTCTCGGAGGAGAGTATTTTGGTCTTCTTGGCCCCCGTTTTGGCAGTCTTTTTCTCTTTAGAACATCACTCAGTCGTCTGTCCAAAGTTAAAAAATAAAGTAACATTTCTCCACCCACCATGTTCACACACATCCCTACCCCTCAGTTTAAGATGCATCTGTCAGGTACTTCCTCAAGAATTAAAGAACAAGCTCCACCCCATAACAAAGAGAACATTTCCTACTCTGGGAGAAGGGGCCTGAACACTAATTCGACTGACAGGACAAAGTGACTACTTTCAGAAAGAAAGCAGTGTTTGCCATCACCTTTCTACCACAAATATAGCCAAAAGTGACACTAAATAGAGAGGTCTCAATTTTCATGTTTTCATTTGTGTAACCATCTGTTTATTCCTTTATTTGAATTTCTTTATAAAGAAAAAAAAGTACAAATCTCTTGCGAATAAACACCAAAAGACATGGGATATTTGACCTACCTCCCAGAAAGTCCCTATTAAAGCCAAGAAAATGTTTTCAAATATTTGTGGTGTTTTTACTCACCAATCCCTACACTTCCAAAGTTCACACATTTCAATTCTGGTCTAAAGTGACAAACATTTGACCTTTAAAATAAGGGTAAACTGTGTAACACGGCAATAACTTATTCCTACAAGTGATTTTAGTTCCACAACTGTTCAAAATGACTGCCTTCCAGCAAAATAACTTAAGGATTATCTTTTTTTCCCTCTAGTCCTCAGCAGAAGAGAGTCATGCACAGCTCTGAAAGAATCACTGTCCTCCACAGTTAGATGAAGCTACAGCTGTTGCTATTGGCATTTTTTCAGAACAGCAAATTATTTCCTATCATTACAACACAACTGTCACATCACTAGTCTTGTTCTTCCTCTAAACATTTAATGTAAAATGAGTCAAAACCATCCACTGGAAGCTTCAACACCACTGCATTTTAGTTCTATAGCAGAAAATACCATAGCAACATGCAGTCAAAAATACAGCAGAATAGGTCACTCTGGACTTTTTTTAAAAAAACCACAAAACCCCACAATAAACCACCAAACTCAACCCAAACATTGTATTTCAGAAAACACACTTACCCCTGTGGGCTCAGATCCAAAGAATCCTCCCGGCTGTGCTGTAAGCTGGGAGAGCCCAAATCTGCAGCTGCGTTAGTGGCAGCAGTGGCTGTGCCAGTACTGATTGTTGTAGTGGTGCCCAGCGTTCCCGAGCCATTAGTGCACACTTTGGGGGGGCTTGTCAGCAAAGCCTCGGACTCTGCCAAATTCTTCACTTGGTGCATCACCCCTTTGCAAAAGAAGAAATCTTTGTTGGGTGGGTTGGTCTGGGGAGGGAGGGGTGGTGATGTGGCAGCAGGACCAAAGGTGTTTGAAAATGTGAAAGTCTGTTATTTGAACCTCTATTTTCACTCTAGCTGTATTGGCTCACCCCACCCATCAATACAAAGGTTGAAAATAATTCAATGCTTTCTCCAAAAAGTTAACTTACACAGTTTTAAAAAAAAATTATAGCTGCATGAACAGTTGCTAAAGAAACGCTAAATTCCCAGTGGAGTAGAACAAAGACCTCCTGCCAAAGACTCATCGTTTTCTCTGACAAGACTTCCCATGGAATTCCAGTGAGCCACCTTCAGGCCCAAGTGAGCTCACCAGTACTGAGTAAGCCTGTACAAACTTGTTTCAGATTCGGAAAACACAAGCTTGCCTCTATCACAGTCTTGGTCACCTCCTCTCTAGTCATATGAGGAGAGCTTGCACAGATTTGCCTTTACAGTAACACTCAAGAACAGCTTGGGGATGCTGGAGAGGAGGGGTAAAGAGTATGGATTCTCCACACACACATTTTTAAAATACTGCCTAAAGAGGTGAAGAGAAAGAAAAAAGAAATCAAGATTTACCTTCTCTTCTGAAGTAAACACTAAAAATGTCAGGTAACTTTTGCATTAAAATCTCTGCCATCTGCAGGGCTCCAACTACTATCTTAAGGTCTTGACTCGACAGCATGGAGGCAATATGACTAAAACAGACAATTTATTAGAATTAGCTTTGTCTTTTTTGTGGGGGTTTTCTTTACAAAACCAAGTCAGTTCATCTTGCATACACAGCACTGGAGATTGAAAGCAAACAAATTTCACAGGGCTTTTGTAAAAGCTACAAATAAAAGTACTGAAACAGTCCTTGTCCTGCCTAAATCACTTTTACTAAGTTTTAACATGGCCTAAAGAAAAATAGTTTCCTCCCTTCATAAACACGGTGTAGTGGAAACTTGGTTTATTTTCCTAATTGCATCCTTTCATCTTGATCCCAAACTTTATGTATAACATGTAGGAGAGGTTCGATGAAAAAATTTACCCCTTGAATACCATGAGTGTCTGTTACTGTTCAGACTGTATTACCTCAAAAGTTATCGTGCCCTCAGAGAAGATCACAGTCATGTTTTAGAAATTTAAAAAAAAAAAAACAAACCCAACAATAAACCAACCAGTAAAGGCCAATACTAGACATGACTAGTACACAGCCATAGATAATCTAAGTTTCTAGTAAGAAGGCCCAGTGTCAGCAACTACTGCTAAATGTACGACACCAAAGAATTCCTACAGGGATGGCAGCCTTAGCTTTTGGAAAATACATGAGACCTCAAAAATATCCTTTTCCTCTAAAAAAGATAATTCAGGGAAATTAATCACAAGTTGGAGTTGTAAGCTCAAAATTAATTTCATTCACACCAGTTAATGAACTCACCTTGAAACAGCATGGTTTTTCAGCACATCCTTCAGAAGTTCAGCATCAGCAAAATAAATTATCCTAAGAATTGCTCTAAGGCACTTGTGTCTAACAGCAGGTCCAGCTGAAGAACTATATACTTCATAAAGAACACCAAACAATGTTTTGATAAAGGATTTTGCCAATTCTGGGTCCTCTTTCATTAATTGTGCTCGAGCATCATCCTTCTTTAATTCTGAATGTCCACCTGTGAGAAAGTATGCAACAAATCACTGTTTAGTTCTTTGCATCTCTTTCTTCCACTAAAGCTGATTTAATTCAGCTCAAATTGAAAAAAAATTAAGAATCAGGAGTCAAACGTGATGGCAAGAAAGTAGATACAAAACCTCCTCTTTCAAGGAGCTCAGTCTTTTCTTCATCAGTTTTCCTATCAATTTTTGTACAATAGTAAAAGCCCCCAAACTTTTTCAAACAAAACAACTGTATGAACAAAACTGTTTCAGAAAATCTCAAACTAGGGATTTTCTGCTGGAAACCCTGTTTCCTCTCAATTCAATGCATTGTCAGTTCCCAGGAAGAGTCCACATGTTAAAAAGCTTATATGTCAACAGTATGAGCTTTGTTATGATGCTGTCTTCATTCAAATAAATCAGAATAGTTTGATATTCCATAAAAGCCATAAAAATTTATTAGTTAAGTAGTGAAATGCAGCAGAACTCAGAACAGATTTGGCATAGCTCAAGACACCAGGTGTTTCCTGAGCTGTACTTACTAGTGTTTGTATTGGCTAAAGGGTTTGGTTTTCGCTGAATGGCACGTGCTGTTCCAGTATCCTCATTTATTTGCTGCATAGAGTTAAAATCAATAGTATAGACACGTCCCAGCGTAGACAGGCTTATCTCATCCTCACCAACCTGATGAGCTGCCTAAAACCAAGGAAGAATTTAAAGTTAAGAAATACCTAACAAATAGAAACTATATGAAAGGTGAGGAGAGGGGTAACAGAGCAGGAAAAACAGTGACTGACAGAAACACAGTAAGAACAGCGATTAAGTGCTTTCATATAACTCAATACCAAAATAGTGCAATATTACAGCAGGACGTGGGAGGAAATGTGTGCTTCTTACTCAGAAAGATCAAGAGTGGTATTTTCAAAGACGTAAAGAAAGCACTCAATTCCCTACACAACCGCACGCATATTTATAAAGCATCACCACACAAATGTGTGGAATTACTACCTCTATTATTCGACTATCAATCCTGTTATAGGGATGCCAGAGACCCCTGTCATCTCGCCATTGCCATATTGCACCATCTGTATTTTGTGCATTTCCTTTCTTTAGCATAGTATCAACAGCAAAGATTCCCTCTTTTGGCAGGCAAGGCATCAGTTCACTGTAAAGAACATTAAAACAGTATTTTATTGGAAGTGTACAATAAAGTCCATCTAAGCTGAAAGCTATTAGCCTTCATTTTAACAAAGTTAGGGATTTCAACCAGACCCAGAACCCAGGAGTGGAAAACTTACCAGATAAGAGAAGTAAGCTCATAAAGTTCTTGAGGACTGCGTGGAACAAGGTCAATTTGTTCTTGACAACTCCCGTTTGAGGCTCCACAAAGGAGGAAGTGAAGCGTTTCTGCAATATCTATAAAAATTATTATTTGTGAGATGGCCTGTATTTTAGAATATGGACTCCATTCCTGTTGGACACTATACAGAGGAGATAGCTACTGCCCAAAGCATACAGAAAGTAGACAGTAAGACAAAAGTCATTTCTTCAAACACTGTAAGAAACACGTCTGTTCTCAGCTCTGGGATTTGTAGCTTTCCCGGTTTGGGTTTTTTCCTCTATGGGACATCTAAGGGAAAAGTATCACTCAGTATACAGCACACAGAAGAAAATGGATACATATGGTTGAAGTGACAAACCAAAATTTATTACATGAAACAAAGAAAAGAAGTGACAACTAAGACATCTATACTGTAGTTACTTTTGCTAATGTTGTCCCTTTGAAGAAGTACTTAAATCACATGGTTCTGCCACATGGTATAGACCACAAAAAGAGTTATTCAGCTTTTGTTCAAGAGAGTGTAATTCGTGAAGCTAATACAGACTCAAAATTGGGCAAGCAATCCAGTGACAGTAACTAGATAGACAAGGACAGAAAAGAGCCTCTGGTTAAACATTTGAGAGGTTTAGCTAAACTACATCCCAGGGGAAGCACAGTAAGAGAAAAATTGAAAGAACAAATATTTTGTATAATCAAGTGCACAGACGCCCATATTGGCTGTAAGCATTAACTTGAACAGATCCCCTAGAATATGAAAGAGTAAGAACTCACTTTGCTTCATAAGCTGGACTGCAAGTGTAGGGCAATTGGAGCACATCAAGGAGAACATCCGCACCACCATGATGAACATTCCTGAGCTCAGGATCGGAGGCGTCACGACCAAGAGTTGCTGGATATTTGTTAACAAGTCCTTGGAAGCAACCTGCTGTAGCAAGTTCTTCAGGAGGGAACAGAAAAATGGGAAACTAATTCTTTGAAAGGAAAGCCCTCAAGAGAAATAGAGGGAGGGAAAACAGAAACAAAAACCCACCCCTATCCACACCCTTACCTCCTCGTGCTGGAAGTTGTCCACTAGTCGTGCAAAACAGAGGCAAGTGCTTTCCACAGACTTTTTGTCCTGTTATAAAAAAGTCTGAATTTAAATATTTTAACTTGCATTATACCATCCTGTAATTTTGAGGCATTCATAAAGTATCTCCAAAAAGGCCAGCTGAATCCCATCTGACAGAACACCACAGTTCTGAATTTTAAAATTGCTGATACAGTCTGAACCAACTTCTGATATGGCTGTGCTCTCGCATATTCCCTGGGGAACAACCCACACTTGCAACACAAAAAACTTTAGGAACTTATAGAGATATGGATCTTATGGATCTATAATATTGTGCTTTTATTCTGCAAGGAGAAAACAAAAGGGAGAGGAGCTACAAAGCTAAAGTAAGAGAGATAAGGAGGAGTGAAAGCTACCATTCTACTGTAGACTACACAATGCCTGATTCTGACATCATGCAGCACAGCAAACAAAGACACTAAGACAGTAAAGACTGCTCTGAAAATAGCTCTAGCTAAAAAGTTCAATGAAAACCACAAAAAAGTTCATCTGAACACAGTAAAACACTAAGAGGGTAAGGGTGGTTAACACTAACTAGAGGAGGTTACCCAGAGAGATTAATTCTCCATCCATGGAGATATTTTAACAACCAACAAATAATCACCTGGACATGCTCCTGAGCAATCTGCTCTAGCTGACCTTGCAGGGGAGCCAGGACTAGATAACTGAGAGGTCTCTCCCAACCTCAACTATTCTGCTAAGAGATAACTCAAGATTCTTTTCCAGAAAATTTCCACTTCAAAATTCCTTGAGATCTTACTTTTGGGGGTTGTAGCTTCTCTTCAGAGAGCAGGAATCAGCACTTGTCCCTGCTACTGCTAGAATGGTGCTTCCTGTTCCTGAAGTGCACAACTAAAGCTGACATCTGACTCCTGTGAAGATGCTTCACAGACTCTTGTCTTTCAGCAAAATGATGTTGGCAACATTAAAAATAGCACAAGAATACACAAAACCATTACCTGGAAGCTTTCATTTAGTTGCATTTGGTAACAAACAAAATACTGTACTTCTCATTTTTCATCTTTCTAACGGGGATCTGCCAACCAAGCAGATCACCAAAAACCTCTTTTGATGCACCAGGCATTATAAGCACTCATTTATGAGCACAGAAGCACTGCAGGACAGACAGCCTTTAGGATTCCCACGATTTAGGATTCATCACTTCAAACTATTGTCCAAGAGTAGGAACTTCCTTTTTCAAAAGCCATAAGCTCTACCAAAAAGCAGAGCATAACCCACAAAAATTGAACTTGAAGCTGTCCTGAGTTAAAAGTGGGAGAAAAGCCTTGCAAGCAAGGGATTTGTTAAGGAAAATAAGAACAGTAACAGGCACTACTGCACTTCCTCTTTCTCATATCCTTGCAGTTCTTACAAGGACTACAAAACCACTATTATTCATGCTCCAAATTAAAGTACCTTATTCATCTCAGTTCATAAAATGTCATTGTTTACGAAGAACAGAAAGTCCATATGTACATTAGGATATTAAATCTCTGCAGTACAGAAACTTAATTGCAATTATCACATTGAAAAGGCAAATACTACTGAGTAAAGAACTACATATCTGAAGGCAACTTTATATTACCTTCAGATCAAAATCAAAGCTTACATTTAATAGCTTCTTACCTGATGGGTTAACCTTTGTGTAAGCAGTGGCAAAGAATCTGCCACAAAGTGAAACTCATCAGGTGTTATACTCTGGCAGCAGTTGGCAGCGATAGCCAGTGCATTCCTCTGTGCGTTTATACTGAAGAACTCCAGGTACAGCAAACAGTCTGCCAACCCACCCTACAATAAAACAAACATTTGCACTCTCAGTACCGCTAAAGTCAGAAATCTGTTTCCTTATTTCATCTTCATTGAAGATCACCAAGATGTGGAACAGGTAGAGGTGAAAGTGGGTTTTAGTTGCTTTTACTCACTGCCTGCAGAATGGCTTTGCTATGCCTGCGTGATAACATCTCCAGGGCTGTGAGCGCCTGCTCTGCCACATCGATGCACTGGATAACTTGCAGCTGTAAGAGAACAAAAAGCCTGTAGAGCAATTGCTAAACTGATCTGTAAAAACAATCATCTTCACCAACACTTTGACAGTTAGTCTGTTCTGAGCCATACATGCTAACAAAGCCAGCGATCTCTGCTATACAGCTACTCCAAGAGACAACAGCTCCTGTGATTGCACAGCATGTGAGCAACACCAACCTGACAAAAATTCTGAATCAGACTGCGCTAAACAGTAAGGGTGGGAACAAAGATTAAACATGGTTTTAAAAGTTTCTCATGCATTATGTATTATCTTGTAAGCCATGAAAAGAAGTGGTTATCTCAATGGTATTTTCCAAAAGTTAAACAAAAGTTGAAATCCCCTCAGAGTATCGTATCACTGTTTTAATTTCATTTTACCTTCTCCAAGAAGACAGGAATTGCATCTACCACTACAGCAGATGATCTGGGAAGTGCTTCCATCATGTATGTTAAGGCCCGACATGCATGATTCATCTATTAAATAGATAAATTAGATATATTTTAAGTTCAGATAACATTTTTGTATTTCAAAAGTTTCTTAAATATTCCAAACTACTTACAATGTCAAAGTTGTGCTCCATCTGCAGCAGTGTTATCTGTTTTTTAAAATAAAACATTGTTAGTTTGGAAAAAAGTATCAAGGTATCATTATAAAAAGGGGTACAAATCACTACTGTAAGCTTGAATCAGCACTTTGAATGTTGGTAAGAGCTTCGAAAGATCCACTACCTATTCTTGAGCTCTAAAAGAACTAATAGGACAACCAAAATTTAGCAAAACATGCCCTCAAAGCCAAATAATGAGACAGACACACATGCATACATAAGTAAGCCTGTATCATATAGAATACTTAACTGAAGCAAAATACTAAGTGAAATACTGTATCTTCCAATAGAAATATGAGATTAAATCTTTACCAAGGCTGGTACAACACTCTTCACTGGAAATCCTCCTAATGTTTCTTCATTTCCCATGACCAACAGCTGGCACATCTCAATCACTGCCTGTAGTTGCTGACTTTCATCAGTGGCTTGGAGACCTTGTAAAAGCTGTTGGGCTTTAGAACCTAGATATCCAAGAAAAAAGAAATGAGGAAAACGTAAGTGTTCAAGGGAACTGTTATGCTATACTTCTGCCAGAATGGAAGACCAGAGATAGTTTGTTTTCCTCTGTATTTGTAGTTTCACTTCCTTTCCCTGTCATAAAAAGGGAGAATAGGAAAGGGAGACAATCTCACTCTTGGCTGTCTTTCCAGTGCAGACTGGTCAGCACAGGGGGTCCGCCACACTGCTCACCACAGCCATCTTGCCAACCTACAGCAGGTGCCAGAACCCACAACACCCCAGCTTTGTAAAGCAACAGACCTTTAAATGCCTCCCCAGATACTATAGCACATGAGAACCCATCCTCTTCTTGGCATGCAGTGTAACAGGCTGCCTTGGGCTCTCCTGGGAAGCCAAACTGACTTGGACTAGAAGGTGCACACCTCCCCCAGCTGCCAACGCACACCTAGTGCTACAAGTCTAAGGACCCACATTGTTCTCTCTGACACACTGTCCAAAGGGAAATATTTCTGTCCAAAAGAAAAGACACTTCTGAAACTAAAACCAATAGTACTGACATCTACTAGTAGTTTTACAGCTAGCTTAAGCATTTGTTTAAAGCTAGCGAAAACCCCAAGGGGGTTGGAGAGGTCTTTTGTTAAGCAGCCCAACATGCAAAAGAAAAAGATAAGGAAAGGGTGAAAAGGCAAGAACCCTCCCTTCCCCACCTAGAATGGAACATTAAGATGCCCTAAAAAAGAAAAGAAAAGAAATATGGCTAAAGTAGGTTTCTCTTCCTTATAGAAAGACAAGCAATTAATATTGTTGACCAGTGGTCTAGCACTATCATGACATACAAGTCTCCAACATGTAAAATATTAAATTATTAAGCTAATACAAATATTAGATTTACTAGTGGCTCAATTCTGCTAGTCTGGAAGTGGAAAGAATTAAGTCAAATTAGACAAACTTTGCTTACTAGCTCCACTTCCAATTGTCCTGTGGAAGAGCTGCGACATCCGAGGACCAAGAGGGCCAAACAGGTGAGGAGGAAGACCCCTAGCCTCTAATAGAGCTAAAAGCAAACAGAGGATAACAGCCATTGTCAAAGCTTCTACATATATTTTTAAAAGCTTAAATTCCATGATATCATTTAAGACTACTAGAATTTTGATACTTTAAGAAAGAAGAGTTTGGATTAGATGACTGCAGCTACCTCAATTTCTAAAAAAACCACCAAAACCACGACCTTTAGGGAACAAGTAAATCATTTTTGTATTTATCAGAGCATTAAGGCCCTCTAAGAAGTCACCCATTGAGTTTGCATTTCACAGAAGAAATCTGATCTACTAAACTGTTGTGAACCTAAAGCTAAAACAGCAGCTATACAAGGCCATAATTTCAAAACTGAACTCAAACCACATAGAAGAGGTTAAGCTTGTCTTCCCATTTTCAGAAACTGTACAGCACTAGTAATATGAAAAAAATGGCACTGAAAAACAGGTTTAAAGTTTATTCACTGATGAGCAGGAAAGGGAAGTACTCTGCTGGGTATTAGCGAGTTTCTTTTTTGATTGATTTTAAACACTTTACAGTATTGCTCCTTAGCTAAACTAACTGGGTGATTCTGATTTTTATTGTAGCAATCATGACTACTGCTGATCAATAAAATAATCGTTAATAGTGAAAACCAATTGAGCTTTGAGCTCTCTATTTGTAATCCAAACCTACATGTACTGAGAACTATAAGCAAGTGAACAGCACAAGCTTTCACATTAAATATCCCGATTAACTGAAACCTGTCCTTTGCAAGGGAGGTCATAATCTCAGGCTCCCTGCAATATAGCAGCAAAATCATTAGTCCAGTTGCAGGACATGCAAAATGAGTTGATTCCTGTTTGTACTCCCGGGTTTTGAGAGACCCGAGTTCTTTAGCCCAAGCACAAAAGCAAGCGTTTTAAGAACACTTAGATTTTTGTTTGGTCAAAGCTTACAGCAACATGGGTATCAATGACAAGCAAAAAAAAACGTTATCCAGAAGCAGGCAGAGTACAGTGGGCTGACCTGGCCAGTAAACTGGAAACTGGCTTGCAAAGACTCTTCCAATATTTGAGCTTACACACTTAATAGGACTGAGTTCTCAGTTCTCTCCCCCCACCTTCTTCTGGAAAATCATCAGTTGTAGCATATTAGTGAATAAGAACCCTATGTCATCCCTTACAGACATTACTTCCAAATCCTTGCACCTTGAGTGAATTAAGGCTTGTAACTCCATACTTCAGAATTACCATAAGCAAAGCAACACATTCACAGGCAGTGAAACAAAATACAGCCTTCCCACTACGTGTAATACAGAATTTGTGTAGGTATGGTTACTTATAGGCTGCAAAAACCAAAAAAGGTAAATTAATAAACAGCTTTTATACCTTGTAATCTTCCCATCTCAGAATCATCTGACTCACTTTCTCCAGAAGTTGTCATACCTACAGCTCCAGCAACAGAACTAGAAGCTAAAGCAACAAAATAAAGATTAATGCAAGTTACAGTGCCTTTAACACTACAAAATTCAATTGAAATTCTCCACCATCAAAAGTCTTCTCTGCATCTAGCATTACCATCAGACAACTTCTGTACATCTTTCATTTTAAAACAGACCAAACCAGCTGTATCAACACAAGATAATGAAAAACTACCTACAGATGGATTCCCAAATTACATTTCAGACAGATTTACCTGTACCCTTAATAAATTTATGCTTTTCTTAATTATAATTTTTACTTTCTGGACTGATGTAGGTAGCTTTAAGCACAGAATATTTAATATTTTCTACCATTCAGCATAATTACGAGAAAGTTCCTTTGAACTCACTACTGATTAGGACCAGATGATAAAATAATCATTTAATAGGACTATGCAATAGGACTATGCAAGTAAGAAGATTTAACTTTGTTACAAATTTCTCCATATAGACAAATATAGATACAGTTGCAATTTCAACAGAAATATTTGTGTAATTTCAACAGAGCTTTTACAGATAGGTGATGCCTTCTGTATCCTAAACAGTTTGGTGTCTTTTCTGTTGGTAGTTATATATGCAGCATCAGCTAAAGTTACTTTTTAAAAAAGAAGAAGCAGCCTTAAAATTGAAGCCTTGTTTATTGGACAAAGTTTGGAGACTACAAAAAAAGCATAATTGAAACATGTATCAGATAGCCAAGAGATCAAACTCAAAAGGGTCCTGCTCACCCAGAAACCTTCCAGAATTATTTACCAGCTTAAATAATTTCTCCCCAGAACTTAAACCATTTAATTATTTTTAAATGCAAGGAAGTTTACACACTATAGCCTCACTGCATTGCAACTCCTCCGTTGGTACCTCGTTGACTTGCAAGGAAAATATCTCGCGATTTTGCTTCAGCGATTTGTGAGGTTCCCTGGCCGAGGCATGCGCAGTGCCTCTGCTCTGAGGGGCGGTGCCAGAGCTCCCTGTAGGGCAGGACTGGCCTGGCCCCGTGGGGAAGGTCAAAAATCACACTGTCCCATTACTCTAAGCGCAGCCGGGGACTGACCGCCCCCCTGGGCGGACATGCTCACTCCGCTGCCGCAGCTGCTGCCTACCCACGCCACACGGGGCTGGGACAGTATGGGCATGAGCGCCAGGGCCAAGGGGCTGGGCAGGGAGCAGCAGTACGGGGTTTGGGCTGCGAGCACACACGGTCACAGCAGCCCAGCCCCAGCTGCAGAAGTGGCAGCATTGCTGAAGGGAAGTCCAGAGATTCTCAGGGGGGCCTCTCAAGTCAGAGTGGGCTCAGAATCGGTTCCCTTTGCTCCCCTGTGCTGAGAGAGCCCATGGGGAGGAGTGGAAAAGTGTCCAGAGTGCTCTGGAGTGGCAGGGGGTGGAGCAATGGGCATGGCCTGCATGCACATTAATGACCTGCACGTGTTTGCAAATTTGACGTTCCACAAGAGCCCTAGCATAACCCATTCCTCGCAAATGAGGGGGTATAACTATCAGCAACTATGCTGAAAACACTTTAGTTGGAATTTCTTACCTGCAGCTCCCTGGGGAGGCTCATCTGTTCGGGCAGCTGAAGAGTTAACTCCATCCTGGTTGTTGTCAGGATCAGCCATCTTCTCCTGTCGGCGAGCTTCAGCTGCTCCTCTTTTGCCCAGGCCAGAGCCTCGCCGACTGAAGGTTCAAAAAAACAAATTTCCAGACCTTATGAACTGTGGCAAGAGATTAGTTCACATACTCAAGACTACATAACGTTTATGTAGCTCACTACCACAACATTGCACAAACTAACAATTCATGTAGGAATTATTCAACCATTCTTTGCCCTCTTTGCCCAACACCTGGGCAGTGATTCATTTACACTAATGCATTACAGCTATGTCCTTCAAGTCAAGGCAGTCAACACTAACCTAGCTCATTTTTACTGTTATAAAGTAACTTAGTTACAAATCATGAACACATTTGGTAAGTCCAGTGATAGAGTAGTCATCTTTAAAGCAAGTTCTGAACTACTGAACTACACAGAAGACATTGATGTGTTCCACTTGGCTTTCAGTACCAGAACAAGTCTGAGGGGATGAGCCTATTTAAATCTGCTGGTTTACACTCTACAGTTTCCATCACTACACATGCATATGTGCATATGTACTAAACAGTTAAATTGAAACACACACTTGACTATAAAATCAAAACTTCAGAAGTGGGGATTTTTATGGTGTGGAAGATGGGAGAAGTAGTGCTGGAACTATTAAACATACTCTAGGCATCAGAACAAAAAAAAAAAAGCTTCCTAGGTCTAGTTCCAGAATATATGAACTACATAAGTTTTTTGCACCACAGGACGCATTAACTTCCCCTTCCATTTAATCTGCCACCGGTTTAAAATAACTAATTCAGGGGTAATTTTCCTTTGCATCAGGATGTATATTAAGCACTTAAACGTAGTATTGTTCAGATGAATCTGCTGACAAGCTGAATCAGCTTAGCAGTGCACACTGTTAAAACAGACTACTATGTGGTACCTGAAGCCTCATTTTTCAAAGCAATCATCTGTTTTACTGGTCATGATGGACAATAGTTCAGCACTCTCACTCTCTAGAGCTCCCCTTTAAGTATCTTTATAAACAACATCTCCCCAAAGGCATTATTACTTAAGTTTGTGATACTAGCTCTGGGTGTTTCTTTCCCTCTACCTCTGGAGCTGAGGGACTTACTCAAAGTCTGATGATGACAAATCCTATGCACCATCCATGACACTGGCGCACAGAGCCATCCAAGCCACAGCTACTTTGACAATACCCAAGTTAGAGACACACAAGGACATCAAGTCACTGCAGTAATCACATTTCATTTTCTGAAGTCTTACCTGGTGCTAGCACAGGAGCCCGTGGTCTTTTGCCGTGTGCTCCGCCGCAAACTGGGGAGCTCAGCAGGTGGTGATTCACTGCGCTTCTTCGTAGATTTTCTGAGACCTATGCAACGTGCAAAGAATTGAGAGTAAATCAGTCTTTAAATACATAGCAGTTCTACAAAGACATTTTCCTGTACAGAACACCTCCACATAGAAAAATAGCTTCTACATAAGCATCACAGAATGTCCACGTTAGGTTTTAGTAAATTTACACTGAACTGCTACACCACTAAAACAAAGCTTAAAAAAATAAGTAAAAGGAAACACCTGAAAAGAAGTAACACTGAACTCCATATTCTTACACAGGCAACTTCTACTAACCCACATACTGCACTTACAGAAGAGCTTCTAAATCTTTCTATACTAAATAGGTAATACATTATGGGATACAAGTTGATTATTTCCACATGTTGATGCTCGAACACTTAAAAGAAGATGCTTTAGCCTTAAATAGAAAAAGAAATTACACTTTGGGAGGGAGGGGAGTGGTGGTTGCAATCTCAATTTTTAGTCAATCTTATTCACATTATTCTGGCTTAAAAATAACGGTCTTAAATCAAAACCATGCTCCCCTCCTGGAGTCAAGCACTGCCAGCCCTGAGATCTATCATATGTATTATTTGTGTTCCTGTTTCAACTACACCACTTCAACCCCTCTCACTGTTTTGTAAGGCCATCCTTGCTGCAAATAATCAAGCATATCCTCACAGCTTTGGAAATTAAGTTCTGAGGCTTTTAATTTACAAATATTTGCACTTTTGAAAACCCACCCAATTGATACTGATTTGCTCTAGGTTACAAAGCCATTGTTCTGATGACATCCCACTACAGAACTAGATATATCATAAAACCAAAACGCCCCCATGCAATTAAAAATTCTCAGATGATTCTCAGTGAGCTTATCAAGTTGAAATATCCCACAGCAGCTTCCAAACCTGAAAACCGGTTATTTAAGCATCAAAATTAAAAATTTTTATTAGGTGTAGTTTGCCATTGCAGTGCCCCTCCTACCTCTACAATAAATCAACAAAATAAAAGAGAACTTCATAACATTAAGACATACTATTACTAGAACAGACATAAATAATTTTAAAAATATGAAGTTAGATCACTGCTCCCTCTTCTGGCAACAGAGCAGAAATAAAACATTTAAACATGCAATATGTTTGAATTCACTACTTACTAAACTGGCTCCTGTCTATTTCCTTGATCCTAAAACATTCCAGGAATGCTGACTTGTGGTACTGAGGGTACCTCAAGCATTGTATCCAGTTCTGG
>WEKX01008369.1:140151-180521 GCA_013390025.1 Pitta sordida | reverse complement strand
TTCTCTCCCAAATATGTTATTCACAGAGACGTCTCTATCTCTGTAACCTTGAATGCCATGGTAGCACGGAGGCCCAGGCAAGAACTGAGCTGTTAACCCCCTCGTTGCCAGAGCAGCAAAAAAACCCTAAACCGTAACATTTACATCCCAAAACCTTGTCAGATTGTAATTTGATTTATAGTAATTTTGCAAAATTGCTCTCTAAGTATACTGTACAGTTGATTTTCATATTATAATTTAAGATAAGAAAGAAAGATATTTTGAAACAGGAAGAACTGAAAATCCTAAGACTTTGAGGACATAACTACAAGTAGAAAGTCTAAAATTGTCACAGTATTTTTGAGATTTACATATTCCTGTGAGAAAGCACACATTTTGGGGCTGATTTCATCAGGCATATTTCAAAATGCCCATTTACAGATATGTATGTTTTCTGTTGGTTATTTTGCAGTAAGAGTCTGCCTACGCTTAGCTTAGCATTCTATACTACTGCAAATGCAAAAATAAAATCAAATAAATAAAAAAAATAAACTCCTGTTAAAAGCTTGCAACTTAGATCTATAAATTCAAAAGGACTCTAAAGGTGCAAGAGACCTGAAATTTAACTGTGGATAGTAAGCTCAATTTCAACTCAAGTTTTTAATGACTTCTCTTTTCCTTACCAATGGGAATCTTTATTTTGGAAGACTAGCATAAACTGTAAATAGAAGAATGTTTCCATTTTGACAAAAAAGATTAAAAAGGTTAAAGGACATCCTGAAGATTATATTTGTGCGAGCTTTAAAAACTTTATTTCCTGTTCTCCTTGCCTATTTACCTCTAAAGCTATGTTCTTTTTAATATGGGACAGTACCAGTAGCTTTATTGCTGTATTTAGAAATGTGTCTTCCAAATCCAAAGAAAAAGTTACAAGATATGTAGGTAACGTTAATCAATATATCAGAATTTAATTACCAGACATAGGGGAGATGGAAATTTCTGCTGTTAAATTTGTTCAGCATTCCCCATAAGAAGACATTTTTCTAGGTGCTTGAAATATTCTTTCTAAATTGGATCTATTCCACCTAGGACAAACATATTATTTAGCAAGTGTTAAAAAATATGCAAATATTTTATCTGAAAGGCTGTGGTTGTGATGTGGTTTCATAGTTGACAATATCAGGAGTGGCTTTCTCATGAAAATATGCTGATATGTGGACTAACATAAGATTTTGATAGAAGAATTACTTAGGTTGCTCAGCTGAAAATAACATTTTCCCCTTTCAACCCACATGGCTGAGAAGACAGTGGGTGCACCATATCAGCAGGAAGACAAGCAGCTTGCAACAAAGGGCTGTGAGGATTTGCGAACATCTTTCCTGCAGGATCTGTTCCTAGGGATACTGGAGATAACTAGGGTAATGAAATTGAATGTGGAAAATTTATATGCTTCTCTCTCTCAAACTTTGTGAGAGTGATTTGAAAACCTGCACTTTCTTGCCCTAAAAACCCTCTCTTGCCTGGTGAATACTGTGGCAAAGTCAAATGCAAAAGAGTCTCATGCAGGAAAGAGGGAGAAGTCCAGGACTGGAGCAAGGAAAGGTCCTGTGTGATGTGAGACTGTGGGGAGCCCACGGGAGCAGGGGCAGGGTGAGCCCTGCTTGGAGGAGACAGGACTGAGGGAAGGCAATTTTGAAGGTGGCAGAGGAGAGGTGACGATATCAGAGAGAAACAAGCAGAGGAAGACATGCCCAGCAGAACATATGCCCAGAGCTTGGAACAGAAAACAGGGCTCCAGTTTTAGGTTTCTCTGCTATCAGCTGATAACTGAAACCTGCTGAAACCTAGCTGAGTGTTGCTCTGCTGAGGAGGGGATAACTCCTCTATCCAAAATTCTGTCAGCTCAGAGGGCCTAGGTTTTTGGAACAGAGGTACAGACTGCAGTAGCCAGATGATTGTTTTTCTTAGTTGTTTCTTTTTTAAATTGACAATTTCAACTCAAGAACCCTCAAATAAATAAAGATCATTGTTAATGATTGGGTAAGAATTGGGTACCATATATGTTTTCATTTTCTACTGCTAGCTGTGGATGTTGCAGATATGGTTATCTTTATTTATGTGTTGCACACTGTTTAATTTTTTCCAAAAGAACCCAACTACACTAACAGCAATAGATGATTCTTTAACTGAATCAACTCTTTTGTGGATATATTTATGTATTTATTTATGTGTTCTCTGTGTGCATTTTTATGTGTTTATATATTATGTATGTATTTATTTATCTTTTCTTTTTAACCGTGGCCTTGTGTCTTTTTTTACTGTGCATTATTAATTCCCTGCTATGAAAAGAAAGCATTATTAACTTACTCACTGGGTTTACTACAGCTATCTGCATTAATGCATCTCAGTGCTTGACAGGTTTTTTGTTCACATCAGCATTGTGGTGGCTGAGATGAGAAGGAACAAAATCCCATTCTACAGAAAGCTCTGGAATGATTCATGTCAATAAATTGCCAATAATTTTCATTATGTAATTTGAAAGCCTTTGACTTTTTTGATAATCTATTTCTATATAGTGTGTAATGCATTCACAGCAGTTGCAAAGTGACAGAGCCAAGACAGTTCTGCTTTGCCACAGGGACAGAAGAAGTCAGAGGAAGAGGCAGAGCTCTGAGCATGACATCAGAGGAAGACTGGAAGAAAAGCATTTTCCTTCCCTTAAGCATCAGAATTGAACGGATTCTGGAGAACCAGATCTGCTGCTTCTGCTACAACCAGAGGTAAGGCAAGAGATACAGAAATAACTGATACTTCCTAGAGGAGTCTTACTTCTTCACAGCCACACTTACTGCCTCACATCCCCAAAGTGCTTCAGTCACAACAGAAGTCAGCTTGTCTTTGCAGGACCTTGACCAAGATAGAGGAGTCAGAGGGTCACTTTGCAGTTCTTTTTCCCTTCTCTTACACTGCTGATCTGATCTACTGCCCTTTCTCTGTATGCTTGAAGCCAACCTTAGATACACCACTGACCAGGCAATGTACGTAGTTCTGTCTATGCTGTAGTTTGTCAAGTCCTCTGTCAGCATTTTTTTGCTCCATATTAAAACCTACTTGTTTTGGAAGGCAATGAGCACTTACCTTATGTAGGGCATCAGTAAGTAAAGATTTTCTCTGCCTTATAATATTAGCTGATACAACAGGTGTTCCCAATACCTCAGTCCAATTCTTCACTTTAAAGGACAACAGTAATTGTCCATCAGCTTTTATTATCTGAAGTGCTTATTTTTTAGCCCTGATAGACATTTTCCTTTGCCTTCTTGCTTAAAAAGCTCAATTTGGAATATCATATGAATTCACTTTTTGTTTTCCTGCTTTTAAATAAACTAGTTAAAAGCCATTTTGCCCATAAATAAATGCTGTTCAAAACCATAAGGGTGGCTATAAAAAAAAAAGCTGTCAGAGGCACAAAGAAAACTGTTCATCTGTTATATAATGAGACATGAAATGGAAAAGTTAAGAGTAGTAGGTAAAAGACAGGAAAATTCAGAGGAGTCAGATTAGAATGAGTTAGAGGGAAACAAGGTGGAGTGGGTGAGACTAGAAGAGCTTTTCAAGGGAGAAGGTATAGAGAATGTCCTCATGTGTCTAATAGACATATTTTTGTTTATATTAGTATCTCCCTCTTTGTACATACAGGCCACTGGCTTTTTCCAAGAGTGCCTCAAGTATGGGACATAATTTTATTTTTCTTCTCAAAGTAACACATTTGGAAAGGTGAATTCTGTAGAGACAATAGAACAAAGAATCCTCATCCAAAGCTCTTTTTAGTGTATTTGAGTTTAAATCAGCAAGATTCACAGTTGGGTTAGATGGCAAAATAACACTTCAATCATTCTGGTGAATTTACGGAGATAATTCAAATAGGAACATTAAAGAAAATGGCAAGCTCTTTTGTTCATGGAGAGGAGAAATGGCAGCCATCATTAAGTAAACACAAAGAAAACAGGGAATCATGCAGTGAGCAGAAAAAGAGTCTCAGGAGTGCGAAGAGAAAAGGCAAAGGATAGAAATATTAAGCAGGTCCACAGAAACATTTTAGATTCAATCTGCTTTCAGCTTTAGTCTGCTAGTTAACATCAGTGATAGCTGTAGCCAGGTGAAGTCTGGCCAAACTAATGGTTAGTGTCTGTCTAACAGGAGACATGTCTTCCAATTTGCTAGCAGTTTACAATTTACTGGATGCAAAAAAAAAAAAAAGTGACAAGACAAATATAGAATTTGTGCTTACCCTTCTTCTGGGTACCTGAAGGAGCAGAAAGAGCAGAGGATTTGCCTGAACATGGCAAGCCCTTTGTGATATGCAACATGGTAAAGTGGCTACAGCCACGTTACAGACATGAGTACTGCATATATGAGGACTAAAAAACTTTCCAGTTATGTCTTTCACTGCCTTATTAGTAGGAGTCCTTAAATGTGACTGTTCATATGTTATGTTTTTTAAAGACACACATCAGCACCTCGAGGTCTGCTTGTGGTATAGAAATCTCTTTCTGGCATCCTGTCCCATGCATGTTTACTTAAGGCAGACAGGTTTGCAGTTCTGTATGTGCAGCATTAAGAGCTGTAATTGCAGCAGCAAACATCAGTCTTGTTTTTTAAGCTATGCTCAAGACAGATACCTGCAGTGCCTGCTGTAGAGTTGAGTGCATACCTAGTGCAAATTGAATGCTGCAAGATTTTTACAGCAAGTCTCTAAGGAGTTCTGCTAAGCATGTGAGAACATGGTTTTTGAAAGGCTTTATAAGCTGGTCAAATCAGTGTAAATAATCAAGCAGTAGTAATGGCAACCTTTATGTCCTCAAGATTAGTTGTCTGAGAAAATTGAAATCCACTGTCTAAAACAAGAGACAACAGGGCTCATTAAAGAAACAACGGGAGATGCTGTAGATCAGGCAAACCATCATTTTCTGACTTTGGTTGTGGAAACATTATGAAATACTAACTGAAAGTATTGCTGCTGTCTCTGTAGATAGATAAAAGGAGAGCATGCAGTCACCAAATTACTACAGCACACTGCTCTCCTTGCCACTGTCTGGTGTTAAATTTTACCCAGCACTGTTTATTGAGGTGCCACACTGCAGAGAGCAGAGAAGAAAATTCTTCCTTTTCCAATTTCCTTACTAGCTTTTTTATCTTCAGTGAAACCCTGATCAAACATAAGCTGCTGCTTGAAGCAGGACACATTTGTTTACTTTCTTTTTCTTATGTGTGTGTAAACATATTCCTTAATTAATTCACCTGCTTGCTTATCAATTTAAAGGTATTTTTATTTTCCTTAAAGAAACACTCAAGTCTTCTTGCTACTGCAAGATCTGAAAGGTTTTAGATGGGTTTTATTTTTAGAAACAAAGGAATTCCACACTAAATTGGACAGAAAGCAAGGGCTTTAGTCCACTGAATCAGGAAGAGCAATTTTATTAATACTGTGTGAGCAGTCTGATGCAAAAGGTAAGTGAAATACGGCCCATCCTGATCTTTAAAGGTTTAACAGGATTTTTGTTTCTAATATTGCATTGAAGAAGAGCTCATTTTTCTGTTTGTGGCTTAGGATGCGTAAAGTAAACACGTCCCTAGGAGAAAAAATAATGTCTTGAGTGCAAACTGTGAGTCACGGTTCACTTGAAAAGAGAACAAGTGAGGGAGCAGTGCCATCTATGGGCTATATCCCTATATCCCTTAATAGGGATAGTTATCATCTGTATATCATCTATACCTCCTTCAGGCACAGACACATATAAATAAAACAGGATCTCTCAGCAATCTACTGGATGTATTTGAATACCTTTTGGGGATGCACAAGATAAATTTTATGTTTTCCATTTTTTATTCTGGCTATGGGCTATTTCTAGCATGCCCAGCAATCTGAGGGCTTTTCTGAAGAAGGGAGAGTATTTTACTTTGGAATTCAAATCTCTGCAGGGCTGCACAGAGTTCTGAGACTAAGAGTTTTCAGTGTTGAAACAAAAGTAATTATTTCCATAACAAAATCTAAAAAAAAAATACTTTAAGGTTGAGGACACTTCAGATGAGTAACGTGTGTCCATGATTTCCCATCAGGAGAAAAAATGTCTCTGGCAGATAAAAAAACTATGATTATGAAGAGTATTTAAATTTTTTAAAAAATCAGACTACATTGATTTGTCCATTTTAGTGCCAGACTTTCGTAAGCAGCCATGGTTCATATGGGTTCATAAAGGAGTTAGACCACCACACAGATGGGAACAGCTGGTCCTTATATGCTGTGAAAAGAATGCCATGGTTTTTTAGGAAATCCATAAATTTCTGAGCTCCTTTGTGAGTTCTTGTGCACTGTTATTTGTATTTGTCCTCTGGACATCTCTGCATTTGCTACTAACAGGGAGAAGATAACCAAGTACAGTAGACTTTCTCCTCACACAGTGCATCCGTTACACTTCTATTTATAGAAAAAGCTGTGCGTTCTTGCAGGAACTAACTCTAATACAGCACTAAAATCGCAAATGAAAAGGAATTAAAGAGGCTAGTAAAGGTCTGATAAACCATAGTTAATGTTAAACAAAATAATGGGCTATGCATGGAACTTTCTTCACTGTAATATTTGCAGAAACAAACATTTTATCTTGCTAGATGCTTCAAATAAAGCTCCAGCCCAAAATTTAGGCATACAGGCTGAGAGACTGAAAAGCCTGCTGTAACAGAAGGTATCAGAGAATGAGTAAATGAATCTTGTCACTCTGATTTGATATTGCATAATGATAAAAGGAAACGATAAATTGATTGCATAAATAAGCCTATTACTTCTTTTTCAGGGGAAACCAGATGCATGTTTTTCTACATTTCCCCAGCTCCCTAAACTTGTTAGGAGTTTGTAATTGACAGAAATATAGACACCTGTACTCATCAAATTTTAGGAGTAAGAAATACATACTTTATTTCATTTCATTTTATGCCTAAACCCAAATTCCCATTGTTACTCCTGAAATGCATCAACGCAACTAGTCTCAAAAATTACTTTATATTTTCCTCTTATTCAGTTCAAGGTTTTTCCCTCTCATGAGCAGACAGAGGTGTGCTGCCCACCACCAGTATTTTCCACTTTCTTTTCCTTCTTACTGTGTAACACATTTTACTTTGGCCTTTAAAATGGCAGTAGACTTGAAGTGGCTATCAAACATCAAATAAGCTGCTGATATTCATATGGTACCAGTCTGAAGCTATTCTTTTTCCTACTTGTGAGAGACCTGATACTCTCCATTTAAAATGTATTCATTTAGAGGCTATCACATTCCCCCTGGAGTTCTCATACAACTTCCCATCTTCTCAGATATAATCAGAGGAGACTTACAATGTTAATCTCATCTCTCTTAATCAAAAGAATGCAAATTTTACTGCCCTATCACAGTTTGACATCAGAAGGACTGATTACTACTTAGGGACAAGGGTTATGCTAAACTTATTCTTCCAGGGTAGAAATATTTCATAGCTTTATGATGTTTGTGAAGTGCCATCTTTTTTCCCTTCCTCCTCCTCCTCCTCCTCCTCACTGGTAATAATAAAATAGAATCAGGGAATAATTTTGATTGGAAAAAACATTTAAGACCATCAAGTCCAACCATTATCCCAGCACTGTCAAGTCCACCAAAAAAACAGGTCCCAAAGTGCCATATCTACAGGTCTTTTAAATGGCTCCTGGCATGAATCAACCACTTCCCTGGGCAGACTATTCCAGTGCTAGACAGCCCTTTCCATGAAGAGAGTTTTCCTAATATGTAATCCCCTGGTGCAACTTGAGACCATTTCTTCTTGTCCTGTCTCTTGTTACTTGGGAGAAGAGACTGACTGCCACCTCACTATAACCTCCTTTCAGGTAGTTGTAGAGAGGTGTAAGGTCTTCTCTGAGCGTCCTTTTCTCCAGGCTGAAAACCCCCAGCTCCTTCACCTTCTCCTCAGCAGACCTGTGCTCCAGAAATTTCACCAGCTCCATTGCCCTTCCCTGAAGACACTCCAGCATCCCAATGTCTTGTAGTGAGAGGCCCAAAACTGAACACAGGATTTAGAGTGTCGTCCTAACAGTGCCAAGTACAGGGGGACAGTCACTGCCCTGGTCCTGCTGGCCACACAATTGGTACAGGCCAGGAAGCCATTGGCTTTCCTATCCATCTAGGTACACTGCTGGCTCCTGTTCAGCCACTACCAACCAGCACTCCTAGGTCCTTTTCCACTGGGCAGGTCTCCAGCTACTCTTGCCCAAGCCTGGAGCATTGTGGGTCCCTTCCAACTCATAGTATTCTGTGATTACCTGAATTTGTTGCGACCTAGGTGCAGGACCCAGCACTTTGCCTTGTTGAACTTCATGCAATGGTCTCTGGACCATTGATCCAGCCTGTGCAGGTCCCTCTTTCTACGCTCCAGCAGACAAACACTCCTGCCCAATATGAGGTTGTCTGCAAACTGACTGAGGGTCCTCTCAATCTCTTCCTCCAGATCATTAGTACAGAGGTAAGTGTACCCACCTGGCGTGTGGGAGACCCGGGTTCGTTTCCCGCCAGGGAGACAGTGTTAAGAGTTGGACTCGATGATCCTTGTGGGTCCCTTCCAACTCAGAATATTCTGTGGTTCTGTGATTCTGTGATTAATAAAGACATAAAACAGGACTGTCCCTAAGTATGAGCACTGAGGAACGCCACTGGATGTAAATCCATTCACCACCACTCTCTGGGACCTAAAATCCAGATGCTTTTTTACCCAGCAAACAGTGCCCCTGTCCAATCCAGGAGAAGTCAGTTTCTCCAGGAGATGGTTGTGCAAAAAGTACCTCAGCCTTTTCCTCAGCCCTCCTCACTGTGTTTCCCTCATTCTTGTTTCCAATAAAGGACAGAGACTCTCCTTAGGGATCTTTTGATTTCCAATGTAACAATAGAACAGTTTTTATTGTCTTTTTTCAGCTGGAGCCAGAGTCGTAAACTCTCCTTTTAGTCCTGAATTCCGGCTAAATCTCTCTGTTTAGCCAGGCCAATTTTCTTCCCCTATTCGTGTTTGGCTCAACATTATCATTAGAGCACACAGTAGGGGTACCGAATGATAATTTTTATTGCATAGACTATATATATCCTTTTCCTTAACTGTTTTATCCCTTTTAGGAATTTTAGGACAAATTGAAATTTAACGCAGGGTATGTTTTCTATTGTGAAATACATATATCTTCTCCACAAGTGGTAATCAATAAAAATGATGTTTCGCATTATTTGCTGTGTACAGATTCCTTCGATTTCTGATGCGTGTTTCTGGTTGCTTAAAAAATAATGCTGCTTTTTCTGCCTATATTCTGCTTAGGAGCATTTCTGCATTTCCTGATGCTGTTTTTAATACTGTTCACAGATTCGCTAGATGCTGTGAATGGGAGCATAGCAACCATTCTGGATGGGATTGCTAACTGAAAAAGCTAAAATATGGAGATACGCAAAAGAATGCACTATTCAGAAATCAAACTATGGGGACAGAAGTAGATGACAAGTAGTCTACTGCATTCAACTTAAGTAAAGTTCAGTAGTTTTCCCCAATATTACTTTGACCCTTTCAAGTTCATAGTACTATTTGTAACACTATATGGAGTCAGTATTATGCAAAGGTAAATCACTAATACTAGAATTGACAGTCAATAATGCGTGTAAACTCAACTTTTTATTGATGAATTGTACAGGAATAAAAATCTGAGATATAAACAGGAGCTGCAAAATGGATCTTCCATTGTCATCAAGTAGACAAATATATCAGCCACCTACAAATATGATAAAACATACTTTATGGAAGAGGTTTTTACTTATGCAGTCATCTCATCCATAATGGGAGACGCTGACCCTTATTCAAAGTAGTCTTTCAATATGCACAATCCACGAATTCAAATTTTAAAGTTGTTAGAAGTGTCCTAATATCTAGTCCACCTTAAAATATGGATGACTTGAAAAGTTAGATTTGAGAGTAATGGAAAACAGAGAGATGATCAGAGAGTAGTCTTTTTTCCCTTCTTTTTGGCTTAAACCGGAACAAAAAGTAAATCCTATTTCAAAGTTTCAAGGGGTTTGTACTAGAACTGAAACCAAACCACCTGCAGTCACAACTGAGCCCAAATTGGAATAGGACAAGGGTGTTTGCTATGTGAGACACAGAGCTCAGATGCTGAAAAACAAGAAGGTGCTCCCAAGAATTTATAAACTCACTAATGTTCTGATACTTTCACTCTGGTTATTCTCATTTGCCTCTAATATGTTTTCTTTCATCTGATTTTCTATCAATTTAACTGTAATATCCATTTGATTTATGTAATATCTCACAAGTGAACTATGAGACACTAAACTCTAGCAGAAGACAAGATTAATGAAAAAAAATAGATAATTTACAGAACTTACCTTCCTTCTGCTGCACTTTCCAGAAAAGCAAATACTAGCCAGAGTCACCCTACCCATAAATATTTAATTTTACTGTCTCTATCAGGCTAGAAATAACATTATTGAATCTGACTCAGGAAACATGAACATTTAGACTTTGTTTCTACCCCTTTTGAGCCTTTGCAGCACAAAGTATCATTCAGGGAAGCCTGGGTTTAGAGAAAACCTGGGCATATGAAAGGTGCCTACACTCAGCTGAAAGAGCCTTGGACAGCCTTCCCTTGAACCTCCCTGAGAATGAATGTAAGAGTGGGAGAAGAGTGAGAATAATCACACCAAGAGTTCCAGGACAATTTAAGCTGTTCTGAGGCCTGATGTCTATCCTGAAACACTTGCTTCATGCTGTAATTTAGTCAGATACTTTGTCAGAACAAGAAGCAGAACCTGAAATCCATGAATTTTATACGCATAATTTTGTATGCTGGCAGTTCCAATATTGCATTTTTCCAATAAAATATTTAGGAAAAAAGCATCTTTGCACTGTCATTAACCTTTATTTTTAGTTTTTCTGTCACTTCTCTTAATCTGGACATGTATATCGACATCATTCCTCCTGGACAGCCTCTGTAGGGATATAATGTATTCTGATTGCATAGTGCCTATTCATCTATAATGCTGTTGAGTCAGTTTCAGACAATTTGACCGTTTGGTAGTTTAACCTTGAAACAAATGGTAGAGGAATGTCTTTTCACCACATCCAAATGTGTTCCTGACTAATCACCAATTTTTACTTCCCTGTCCCTATTATAATTCCATTTTTACAGTAGAAAATCTTCCTCTTTAAAACATTGTTCATTATCCAGGGATAAATTACACCACAATCATGCTTAATATACACTCAATTTATTGCCGTGTTTGCAGTGCATGTGTGTCTGTGTGTGTGTGTGTGTGTGTGTGTGTGTGTGTGAATGTATGTTCTTTCTGAAATTTAATCTCAAACTGAAAATCTGTGCTTTGGTTTCAGGCAGAAATGCAGCTGCCTGTTTCCTAAGGGAAACAGCTGGCCCTGCTGCAGCAAAAGCGAAACAGTTATTTGGCTTCAACAGCATCAGGATTTTGCCCTTTTGCATTGGAAACTAAAAACACACGAAGGACTGAACAAACAACTCTTTCTATTTCACAAGGCAGAGAGTGCACTCTGGGTTACAAGTTGGTATGTATTATTCATCAGTAATTACCTACACCTAGTAGGAACTAGGTGCCACCTTTAGAGAAACAACACCTAATATGAACTACTAAGAACTATATCTAGTAAAAAACTATTTAAGAACATTCAGAAACACATGATAACTATCTATACCATGCTTTCTTTTCATGTGGATGGAGTGTTAGCCTTAGTAACCCAACCCTGCACTGACAGAACTCAGGAAAGGAGGCTCTGCAAAAAGAAGTTTTTCAGCGCCACCTGAGCAATGGATAATTATTCCAAGACATGTACCTATATAACCCTTGAAATTGAAACATGTAGGGATTAAAGAATGCAGTTTCACAAGGCCATTGTGGTTCACAGGTGTGAAGCTGGGCCACTCTGAATCAGAAAGTGGTGTGAACCCTTGTCAGCCATGAAGAGGTTTGAAATGCACAAAGGACATACATAACAAAATGACTGAAGATGAAATTTAAAAGGTACAGGGTCAGAGAGGCAGTACTTGTCCTTATTGTCACATATTCTTTATCACATAACTTTATTGTTAAATTACATACTCCTACACAGCACTCTTTCTAGACAGCTCAGTAGGCTACAATTTATATCTTTTTTAGTCTATAATAAACTTACATTGCTGATATCTTTCTTTTTTATTTTTTGTTAATTTACTATATGAAAAGATTGGCCAATGAACCCTGCAAGCCTGCATAATATGTCAGCTGGCACACAGAAGTCATGTTATGATAATGATCTAGACTGCAGACTGGATATTTGGCAGTAATTTTACAAAATATAGTGGACTTATAAAACTGGAAATTTAGAGGGTTTATGGTCACCAAAAATGGGAACTCATTAAATATATGTAATAAAGGTAATGCAAAACTTTTATGCACTACAGTCTATAAAAACCATTCAGCCATAATTAAACAGTAATGAAATATTCAGGAAAAAGAGTTCCATCAGGTTTTAGAAGAATTGCTAATTTTCTTTAGAATACTATTGTTACTGAAGAAAAGTGAGTTTGTTATGATAAGGTTTAGTTTTATTTACCTTCCTTATTGATCATAATATTTCTTCAAATATGCTCCAAAGTTTTTAGGCTCATCTGTGTAGGTCTCCAGGATCATGGATGCAGTTCATGAAATCAGGTTTTTAAGTCACCCAATTATAGCAAGTTGTATACATAATATGTTCTTTAATTACAAAAAATTAATTAGAATTGAGAAAATTATTCTACTAAGTCTTAAATATGGTTTTGAGATTCTTGCAGAAACAAGAAAACGAATCCAATTTTACAGTGTATTTGAGTAGATACACTCTTTAAGTGGACATTTTTACTATTGTGAAGTACGTAAGGACTTTGGTATCTTCTATATTTGAATGAAACCTTTTTATACTAAATCAAGACACTATGATACCAAATTTTAAGTAAAGAAAAAAAATTAAAATTGTCTAGACTATTTACCACACAATCATAATAGCACCTAGATGCAAAGTGACATGTCAATTTTTTTAATTTCTTGAAATTAGATTGTGTCTGCCCAAGAACCATCTCCTTTATTAGTTTTCCCTGCAGGTATCACTGAGTGGTTTAGTATGGCTTTGTATTCTGACACTGATTTTCCCAGAGTGTTTTTCTCATTGGGTGTCTTGCAAATTTAGCACTCAGCAAGGCAATTTCTTTGTTACTTGGGTTGTGTCCCTTCCTTCTTAATGGTAAGCTAGTTTCAAGTTTCTGTCAATTTTTGACATTTGAAAATGTTCTGAAATACCTATTTACTGAGTTCTGAAAACATTCCTTGTATGTGCAAATGCCGATTTATTTTTTTTTAATAACTACTACCTCAGGGGAAGGAAAGCTTACAAGTATAAGCAGAAAGGCTTTGAGGTAAAGTAATAAAAGTATTCAGCTACCCTCAAAGAAATTATGAGGAAGACCGTAAAACATATAAGTAGCATTTTGCAATAACTATTCCTAAGAAAGTCTGTGAAAAACTATGAGAATAATTAATCAAATGAAAAAAAAAAATTCCTGAGGATTTAGGAAGCTAAAACAAAGTAAAAATTGTTCATCCTACCTTACAAAATAGATTAAAGGCCACAAAGATCATAAAATCTGACAATTTCATTTAAGGAAGTCAAATCCTTTGCTGATGCTTAACAAATAATAGCACCTGAATACTATCATATATACTAAAAAGTATTCTTAAAAGTGGGAATTTAAAGAGATGCTTTTTATCCTTCTGAACATATAGAATTCTTATTTACTACTGTAGTAAGCCATCTAATAACATCAAGGAAGATGAACAGATTCAATGAGGTGATGGACAAACAATTTATTTAGCAATACCACATACTGGTGCTGTTGTTGTTCCCCTGTGTCTGCAAAGTACTCATTGACACATGCTAATGATAAGGATATATTTGTTTATTTGTTAAACTCAAAATTGTTCTTACAGGACCTAAAAGTACAGTCAAAAGTTGAGATAATTCTCCCCCTCTTCCAGTATTTTAGCAGAGTCTCAATGACTCTTTCACCTCCTCAGTTTTCAAAGCACTGCCTAAGGTGCAAAACCCGGATTTTAGCAGTTTCACATTTCACATCTAGCATGCCAAAGCTCAGGAGAAGAAAGACTGTTTAATCGTTGTGCCACCTTCTTAATGCATTTTTATTTTCTTTATTACAAATGCAGCAAAGATCATTGTACTTCTCAGTAGGGTATAGATAGCTTAAAAGAAAATTAGTGTCTTAAACGTGGTATATTAGTGTCTGAAAATCAGCAAGGGCAAGACACTGGGATTTAGACATGGAACTTGAGAGCACAGTGTCTCATGTGCAGAGAGGCTTTGATATCGATAACAAATGAATGCCCAAAGAGAGTGAGTCCTCAGACAATTTAGGCAGAGATTTCAAAGGCATCCCTCAACCTCCTCCTCTAACCTTTGAACACATACTACAAAGCATCCTGTTCCTCAGCTGGTCTGCAGGCAGGTGCCATTTGATAGCTCCTTACCAGAACTATGCAGTAAAATTGTGTTATAAAGCTGTGTTATTCTGTATTTCAGATAAACTGAAAGAGCAAATACCTGTAGTCCGCTGATTTCTACCTTTTCGTGGGACCCAGATGGCTGGGAGGGGCAGCTCCTTTATTCAGAACAAGAAATGAATCAAAATTTCAGATGTGGGGGTACAAATTGAATGGGTTTGTGTTCCCAAAGCAGGAGATAAGTTCTGTCCTGCTTTTGCTTGCACAGTGAGTGTTTAGTGGCATCATATTGCATCACGGTTTCACAGAGGTAAAACATGTATGATGCTCCAGTAGGAAAACAAAGCCAAATTTGCACTGCAGCTAGAACAGAGTTCTCAGATCTTAACGAGAATGAGAGGACAAGACCTGCCATATCCTCAGAGGTGCAGGGGATGTGCTGCTCCTGTGAGGAGCCAAACCTACTCATCACGGTACAGCAGCATGTGTTCTGGGCTGCAAAGGCCAAAACAAGAAGCTCAGCTATCTTGCTATTCTTGGCAGTTACTATTTGTACAGTACTGCAGTCCAAACTGACTCCAGAATAAAAATTTATGGCAAGAGTATCATATTAATATAAACATATGCAAACATATAACTTTATATATATGATATAGTCATATTTACATAAATGCATCACATATTTGTGTTTATAAAAAGCAAAATTAAGTATACAAATATATATGCTTGCCTTGAAATAAGTGATTGAAATTTGAGAGCTATTTTTTCTACTCAATTTAAAAAACAATACTTCATTTGACACTCATGTAATGAATTGTATTTGATGTATTCCCCTGTAGTAGAATGAGCCATGACAGAACTATTTCATGTCAGGTTTATTCATCTGGGCAATTTACAATAGGATACAGAATTCTTAATTCAGGTATACAGTTTGATTTGCTATGTCTGTCATGCCTCTTGTGTTTCCCATTTGCATTAACATTACTGGAATGAAAAGGAACATTTCAAGGAGATTTTTTTTTCCTACAAAATAAAATTCAGTCACTTTGTTCCTTTAAAAAAGGAAACTAAATTTTATTTCAAAATTGGAAAGTATCACATTTAAAAATAAATTATTTTTTTTTTTTTAAAAAGAGCAACTCTTTGGTTTGCTTACTTTTTTGAATCTGACTAAAATAACTGTCTCCTAATATTTCAAGTGGAATGAAAAAGGCATACTTCCATGAAATTTAGTGTTCCACTGAAGTAAGGGAGACCACAGACACAAAAAAACTGCCTGAAAAGAAATTAAACTCGCTTGTGACAAATTGCACTGGTTTAAGCCCTGACATTAAAATACGTACCACAGATTTCCTCTGAGGATAGTGATTGTATTTGACAAGAAGTCCCTCATACCTTTGGTATCTCCGATGGCAGCAGCATATCTTCTTTCACTTACAGAAATATAACTAATATTAAAAGAAAAGAACATGCAACACAGGGAACTGCTAGTTTTATGCATAACTATAAAAACACAAAAAACTCAATCAGTTTTCAAAAGGATTTTGGGTTGGGTTTTGTGGTGTTTTTTACTTCTCCTAGTATCATTAGTCTCAGTGTGGCACAGAAAAGTCACTTACTGTTGATCTGGGAGCCTGTCTGACCTTCAGTGGATCTCCTAGACAGGAAATCTCTGTGACCTGTTCACTCTGGCCAGTGTTGGGTGACCTGCAGGTGGTCACTGACCTGGTCCACATCCACACCTGCCCTGCCCCTAACGCTCAGAACTAGCAGTGGTCAAATTCAGAAAGCTGCATTCCCTTCCCTCCTTTCCCCAGGTTATCTCACATTTCCAGATTACATACCTTATTTATGTGTTTTCTGTAGCTGATAGTTCTCTCTTTTAATTTCTTATGGAAATCAGACAAATGTAGATGTCATCTCATTATGTAGCCTATAATTGTGTTTCCCCGTAGACATGCAGGTTTGTCACTTGAAAGTGTCAGCTTCCATCCATCATGCTAAGGAGATAACAAATTAAACACTATAAACGAGAAAATTTCCAAGTGTTCTAGCCTAGCCTGTTTACAAAGCCAGATGGACCATAATGTTGTGGGAATTATTGAAGTTATCAACTACAAGAAGTGTTCAGTGCACACACTCTGAGAAGTCAATAGGAAAAGAGAGAGGCAAATAGTGTCTTCCCTATCTCATGAAATAGGCATAAAAATATCAAAGGAACTTTTATTCTCGCTTTCCTTGGTATGGCCTCAAAATCAGAGCTGATCAATGGAAATAATCTCTATGTCCAATGAGTACATGAAACATTGGCTTTTCCAGGACAGATTTAGTAAAGCATTAACCTCCCAAATTATCAGCAGGTTTGGTTCTGCTTGCTTTTCCCTATCAGTGCTAGGAAAGAATCCAGACTCCAGAATTGCAGCAAAAGCTGCTTGTGACAGAAGCTGGGACACAACTGGGTCAGAGACCAAACCTATATAGAAGTAGAGAAGCACAGGAGACCTGTACAGTGAAACACTCTACTGAAGACCTGTAATTCACTCTGTAAGACTTAAAGATATTTTACATTGAACTATATCTAGTCTAGTACCATGAACTGGATGTCTGTAAGCACCTGAACTCACATCCCAGCTTGGTTTCATCTAAAGGAAATCCAGCTCCTGCTCTTCAAGACCTTTCCACAGTGCGAGCCAAGACACAGTAAATGGGAGTGACTGGAAAATTCCCGAAGAAATGTAAGCTCCTAATCCAAATGATGTTGCTAGAGATGACCCCTCTTATACTGCATGAAGACAGGAGCACTTAGATCAAATCTTTTTTTTTAAATAGGACTGAACATCCATCACCACATAGAGACAAATAAGAGATTCTTCAAGTGCAAGGCAAAATTACTTATTTCTTGAAATATCACTTCAAAAACTGAAGTTATTTTAAACTAGTTTGAGGGTAGACTGGGGGTGGACTTTTTTGGGGTAGGGTATTTCTGTATATATAGATGAATTCCACACATCTGATTTAATTCTCCTTTATGCCTCAGAAAAACTAGGAGCTCTGAGTGAAATATTTGTCTGTGTGTTCCCTGACTCAAGACAATACTGTTGGTTCCATCTTTACTATTACCATGTATCTTCAAAAAATAATATTCAGAACATAACCTAAAAAGGAGGTCCTGGATTTTTTCCATCATTAATTTTTAAATTATTTTTTAAAAACTTCTAAGAAAGGAAAACAATATACACACCATAGTCACAAAAGTTACAGCACTGTAGTCATTATCTTCACGCATTTAATTTTGAAGGAAATAAATTTTACACAGGTTACAATGTTGAATGGGAAAAGAATGCAAGCTTCATAAAAACTTTTATTTTTGTTGTGAAGTAATATACCTTAAACAGCAGCAAACAATTCTAATGAAATAGCAGTTGAAGCAGCAGTGCATAAAATTAATAAGCATCAAGTGAAAAAAGATGATCAGTCGATAAGTTGATCCATAAAGTTTGCATGTGTAATTCAAATGATGTTTAGCAATTCATAGATCTCAGTTACAGCCCTATTTTATTGCCAAGTCACAAAGTATATTTGTTCTAATAATAATATCACTTTTTTTCATGGCAAATTTTAAAAAATTCAGATGTCAAGAATTTGATCCACCCACAAGTGCTTTCCCAGTGGGGGGCAGGGCTGTAAGGAAATAAATTTAGCTTTTTACTGAGTACAAAAACAACAGAGCAACTTGTCACTTTCACTATTTTTGCAATATAACTTCGGCATAACTTCAGCTCCTGGAGAGAGGCTGATACTAAAACTGAGATGTATTTCAGTTTGCAAGTTGATTACTTCAACATTATCAAGACATAAATGCCTGTAATTCAAGCTGTGAATAACAAGACCATACAGATTGTCTAGAGAAACTGATGGAAAGGGCTGAGACATAGAACACTTTGTATATGGTATAGAAAGTACATATTTAGTAATTGAAAGGACTCTGACATATTCTGCTGTTTGCATTTGATATCCAGATAGGAACAAATTGTTATTCCTACTATACAAAATCTTGAGCTTTAGTCCTTTCAGCTAAAGAATTGTAAAACAGGCCCTTCAGTCTTCCAGAACAGTCAGCAAAGAAAATGTCATGACAATGTAATAATGACAAAGATATCAGGGAAGAAAATGTTCCTGTTATATTTCTGAGAACATTAATGGATTCATAAACAATGGGGATAAAAGCAGAAAAGGAAGAAGCAANATGAGGAGCTTAGTGACATGGTCTAGCTGGGGGGTGTTGGGATGGATGGTCCTGTGGGTCCCTTCTGGCTCGGAGTGACCTGTGAGCCTGTGAGGGAACTAGGTTCACCACCCTGGAGTGTGCATTCGGTCTCTGTACGGGCGTTAGATGGTGAGTTGGACTAGATGATCCTTGTGGGTCCCTTCCAACTCATAGTATTCTGTGATTCTGTGATTCTGTGATTATACAGTCTTATACTGTCATGAAGCTTTCCTCTAGTCGATGTATGAAGAGCATTGAAATTAGTTGTCTAGAGAATTTATATTTTGCTGGGTTTTTTTTTTTTTTAGAACTCAATGGGGTAGTGAAATAGCAAATAGTACAGTTAGATGGACTTCAAAGAGATGATATAAAGGTGACTATTATTATTAAAGTATTCATGTGCCAATGGAAACCTTATCATCACAGGGTTTATACTAAATTATTTCTCTTATTGGGAGATTTTGAGGGGTCTTTTCCAAGATCAGAATGTCTAAGAGAGGCACAAGTAAAGTAATACACTGGCTAACTAAAGAGTTTTAGCCAGGATAGAATATATAATGGAAAATACTATCCAAATGTGTCCAAACATTTCACCTGCCATTAGTGACATAATGGTAGAGCTGCACAAAATATGGAAGAGAACTTCAATTTTTTCTTTGTTTCAAATTGAAATAAAATATGGAATTTTTTACACGATCTGTAAAGGAACTCATCGGGGGTAGCGAAGGGGAGAGGGAGGAGGGGAAGAATACTGCCTGTCAGCCATACCCACACGTTGCTGTTTTATATTGGTGCTCATCCAAGTTCAAATGTAAAGTTAAAGACAAATCTAGACAAACAATTTTGAAAAAACATATCTCATTTGAGTGACTATCAAAAGAAGCAATAGATTTCTTTTTGAATAAAAATACTGTCAAATGCACATAATTCCTGCAGCTTTAATATTGATAGAACTGCACATTCTCAGAGGATTTATCTCTTCTGACTGAGAAGTTCCATCTAAAGAAAGGAAGCCACTAGAGTCCACATATTAGGAAAAAACTGAAAAAAATCAGCTGAGCTGCAAGCCTGTGCAACCTATAGATGCACAAGACTTCATGCAGCTGGATTGCTGAATGGGCCCACAGAGATATTTAACTGTGTAACCCTGAAAAACACAGTTAGTATGCACCATGTTTTTGAATATATGCTCCCGCTCTAGAGGCAGGGTATGATTTACGTAGTGCCTAACACATTATCGGTAAAAAAAAAAAAACATATTAAACTTCTTTGGAATTTTTTTTGGACTCTTTTAGTCACTTGGAATGAAATCCTACTTACGCTGAATATTCTGGGAGGCTCCATCATGATTTTTAAGTAGTCATGTTTTTTTCACCTGTTAGTGTCTATTTCAGCATTGCAAACCTTCATTTAGCCTTCTTAGCCACTCAGTTTCTCCCTTACTGCCTAGAAAGGAATGATTTAATATTGTGAGGATAAAAATGGAGATCTCAAAGTGTTGTATACTTTTTCCTTTGATTATGTGCTCTCATTTTCTTGTGATTTTATCCCTTTGTCCTCTTCTATTTGATTTTCTTGCTGAGCATCCATTGTAATAAAATGCCAAGTTCAACAGAGTTGCAGTGAGCAATTTAAATAATAGCAGGTGTAGATGTGTAGGAATTTTGATTGTAATGCACTGCTGTGAAGAACTCATGCATTTATAGTGCAGTATATTTCGGAAACCATTATGGCAATAAGCCAATCAGCTTGAATGCGCCAGGGGCAGTGCTTCAAATGTATAGAGCTGATGGAACTCATTTCAGCCACTTATTCTTGAGGTAGGATTAGAGGAAATTTTGATCAGTTCATGCATCTCCAATTTGGCCTGCAGCTTTGAGCTCTGGCTACAGCAGAGCTCTCAAGCTGAGCACAGATGGGGCTGGATAGTATCTGGGTGAGAAGCTTCCAAAAAAAATCGAAATGCTGCAGTGTGTAGGTGTTGGTAATCCACTAGGCACTATGTTTCCCTCAGGTCTGCTCCTTGCATCCCTGCCTTTCATCATGGTAGAAAATGCCAGCTTGTTAGAGGTATTTCCTTTGAAGATAAGAGTTAAGATCAGGTTCCTTATCAGATAAAAATCCTGTTACGTGTTCTTCACTACTTATGTCTAGTTTCCAGCTCAAGCAATTCTCTTACATTGTGTTTGTTTTTTCCCATTGCATTTTCAAAAGGGGCAAGGTTAGAACTGCTGCCAAGATAGGACACCTATGACTGCATTTTGCAGACAATTAGTTGAGGCTATCTGTATTAGAACAAAGTGGAGTTTGTTCTGGGTACTACTCACAAGCAACTGCAAAACTCACTGCCTACATACATACATACATATCTGCTGAGGAACTGTTTAACTTTAGGGTTGTTACTTTGATAGTGCAATCTCTAATTTCTTCAGATTTTCCCTGATCTTGCAGTTCAGGTCAAGCTTTATTTTTCAAACTATGGCCTAAGTCATGCTAGAGGAAATCAATTAAAAGTTCAAGCTGCACTATAGCTGGGAACACTTTCAGCATGCTATGTAGGAACATGTAACATGACTTACAGATATTACTCTGTAAAGCATTTGCTCACCCACTGGACAATGTTGAACAAGAACTAATATGGAATGCTCCGGGACAGACAAGAAAAGGCATTTTTTCAGCATTGACAGCATTTCTTACCCATTGGTTTTAGCACTACTTTGGGTAGGTGTCTCTCAAATCCATTTCTAACACATTTGCAACTTAGGATATTCTGTTAAGCTTTTCAAATACGAAGGAGGTTTCTACTGAATTCTCTCACGTCAGAAGGAAGCTGGAAAGTGAGTTTGATGTTCAGAAGTTATGCTGAAATACCACTGGGGATGGGGGGTGGGTAAAGTGGCGCCATGGCCGCATGAAATGTTAGTCATGCTATGGGCCCTGTTCTGCTCATGTTACTTCCCCAGGCTGTAGAAAAATCAATGGAGTTGCATAAATATACACCAAGTAAGAGCTTTGTCTTAACCTGAATTTGCTAACCTGCTTACATTGCTTTGCAACTACACAGTGGATCACTGAATGTTTTCTACTTCACATTGTTTGCAGGTAAAATGCGTTGGACAGAGTATAATGCAGGAAGTAAGAATGACACTGTGAATTTACTTGGAGGAACATTACTTTTATGAAGAACTTAGGAATCAAAAGCTGCCTTGGCACCCATTGACACACCATCATCACATCTCCTCAGTAACCCACCCCCAAAACTAACAAATGTAGACAGGATGATAACTGATGTAATTTTGGGTATGAAATTATCTATGATCTACCAAAATTTAGTCAAGAGATGCTATCATCCTGAACTTCTTCAAAGAAATACAGAAAAAAGGGTTTTCTGAAGTGGTCAAAGTGCATTTAGAAAAATGGGAGGTAAAGCAGCCAAATTATCAGCAGCGAATTATATCTGTAATAGAATGGCCATAGCTCTGGTATATCACTTTAAAGTATGCAGTATATGCAGTATATCAAATTTGTCTTAGAAGGCATGGGTTTAGGATGGGCTATCTCTTTTATTATGAGAGATTTTTCTGAGTCTTAGTGAATATTTGGTCCCTGAAGTTACAAGACAAAATGAACACGGAAGGTTATCTCAAAAAAGCTCACCTGTACACCCATGAACGGGCTCAGAGAGACAACAGAGCAGGGAGGGCACAAATAATAGCCTGCCCAGTCAATGCCAGGCTCACTCCTGGAGTCATCAGCCCAAAAGAGCACAAAAGTATAACATCAGGGGAACCTCAGTTGAAGACTCAAAGGGAAGGGTATCCTGTCTGGGCCTTTCTCAGGGCTGCCCGACTAGAACCTCAGCTCCAGTGCCCAGATGTGAAGCCTCTCATCATGAGCAACTCTCTGAATCAACTTTTGGATTAAGTGTGGATGTTGTCTATGGGTGGGACATACCATGGCATGCAGTGGAAGAGCATTTTAGGATTGCATAGCATTTGCTATGGAATGTTTAATGGAGGAATCAAAGACAAAAAAAATAAATGAAGGGATTTGGGGAGGAACAAATGGAGGGATAAGGGGGTAAACAGGTCACTTAACAGATAAGGAAGGTCCAGTCAGTGCAGTTGTCTGGCTCTGTCTTGCACTTCACCATCACAGTCTGCCTGTCTACTTATTAAAGTCCACCTTCAACTGGTGATTTCCAGGAAGGGGTTCTTTATGCTTTGTGTGTGCTGTGGTGCCAGTAGCTGGTGGCTGCAGCCTTGAGAGATCATACGTCCAGATGCCCCCAGCTGTGGAGACTGAGTCAGCCCAGCTGCTGGATGGATCTACCTCATGTGTGTGTAATCTCACCAAAGGTCTGCTGTCCTGCCCAGCCAGAGAGAAGATCATGGGGATCACAGCCATTGGTGCTGCCTCTGATTTGGGAATGCCCTGGGAATGCCCTGGAAATGCCCCAGGAATGCCCTGGAATGCACTGTCAGCCCTCTGTCTGTATATGTACAAGTGAGGGTCATGCATCTCTTCTGTGCCTATCAGGAATAATTTTTCAACCTCTCTACCAGTTGGACCTGGAGATACAGAGTGGCAGCACCCTTGCCTTCTTCATGCTGTGAGATCCAGCATGATATACTTTGTCATGATACATTTGGAATTTCCAATTCCAAATTCGTCCAACAGAACGAACACTAGTTTTTAGCAAGCCTGAGCAGGTCTGCTTCTTAGGTTCCTGAATGCAGTTCTTTTCTTTGGCAGGACAGATTTATTCCACTTTTCAGAAGTAATGTCTACTCTGAGTGTTCACTGGTTACCCTGATAGTCATGAGATACTCAATCAGTGCTGGCAAACATAATGTGCAGGTTTTAAATTCCCCATTAAAACTACTCAAATACAACAATATATCTTAATACAATCTGCCATTTAAGTCTTAGATTATGAAATGTCAGAGAACTGAGTTACAAATGGCAGAAGATTTCTTCTAGTTACAAAGGTTTCTTGTATGTCTAGCTTTCAAACTGTGCAAGAAGTGATTGCTCTTCTAAATTAATCACTAGGCACATTAATAAGAACTTGCTTAGATACACAAAATTTACGAGAATGCATATGCCTATGATAGTACTGGAAAGTGTTCAACAGGTTTCATACCAATATTCATATGAAAAATGTTTTGAGGGACAAAATTATTTAAACTAAGAAAAAATAATTAATACCTCAATAATGATTTTAAAATCATGTTTTAAGGAAAACTGAAGGATGTCATAGAACAAAACAGCTAAAAATGCTGACTTTCATGAAACAGTACTATAAGATACAGAAGATGATTTTTATTCATTATGCACATTACTGAAAAAAAATCTATAGATGTTTAAAATCCTTAATTGACTATCCCAGTCTCAAGTGGGACATAGAAAATAAGCCTGCTATTGAAAAGTACATGAGCAAGAAAGAAAGCTTTTGATAATGTCAGCATGGATCCTGGTCATTCTTTCACAGGCTTAAGGTGAATATTGATCAGTGTAATTTCCTTGCCTTTTGGGTTGTGTTTTTCTCACATTTCTGTAAGGAAGTTTAGAAACAGGTTTCAGCTGGTTTTTTTTCTTCTCATTTCTTAGTATGCATATGAACAGCATCTGCTTTCTTCCCCAGCAATAGCAATGATTCGTTTCTACTGCCTCGGTTCTAACCAGTTTAATGTGTAGAAAAGCACAGTGTTGCACGATAACAGCAATTCTGCAGAGCAAAATGTTGATGGAAATGGCAGGCTGCTGTTAGAGGCAATGACAGGGTTATGGGAAGCCCATACTCTGTGTGAAAGGAGGCGGCGCGGGTCTCTGGGAAAACATGGAGAAGCAGCATCTGTGTTTCACTAAGCTTTCATGAGATAAAGTGTTCTGGATGCATTTTATTACAGGATTTTGATGAAACTGAGATGGCACCACTGAATGTTTCCAAGATTAGAAATGTTAACATTTCCTTCGCCATATTTAGGAGCTGACAGAGTGTGCCATAGCAGACACAGAGAGACCTGCTGTGTTGCAGATTTTGCCAGACTTTATAGCAGCCTTCATATGCCTCTTTAATCTTTCTGCTTTCTTTTTATTTTATTTCACTTTTCCTCTTCTGTAGCAAGATTTCTGATTTATAAAATCCTGGGTCATTTGAGAAGTAAAAGGTCTGCAGTAATAGTAGTGTTTAACTTCTGATGTAAAGCACTCTTCTTTGAGCATGTTGCAAAGAAAATTAGCTCTTTTCCTTTCATATTCTCTGCATACTAATTCCAGCAGAACTGCTATGTTACATAAACACTGGATTACTTTTCCTCTTTCCTTTCCATCATTTAAGACAGCTTAAGTAAATAAAATCTAAAAAGATTAAAATCTACTGTAAAGTGGAACCTGTTGCTCTCAAGAAAACCTATTAATAGTCATTGAGACAATGGCATATACTGATGTTGTATTGAGCTGCATTTCTTAGAATCAGGACAAATAGGCACTGAGAACTACACATCCACCGAGTTCATCCATGTACAATGACAGTTTAAAAACAGTTCCTCTAGGGAATTTCTAAGTGTTTACACCAGTCTTGTTTTTAAATTTCACAAGTGGCAAGGTGACCTTGAAAAAAGAAAATCCTAGAGATATTTCAAATATATCTGTGTCATACGTCATATACTACAACCATGAGTTTAGGAAAGTGTTCTGATTTACTAAAATACAATTTGTATCCCTACAGAATGTTTAGAACTGAAGCTGGAAAATGTGTTTTAACTGTGGTTATTGACTATCAGAAAATACTAGAGAGATATAAAAGATACATGTATAAAAATGTCTATAAAGGATTCACTGTGCTATTTAAAAAATGATGCAAAAATAGTGTAAATGGATCATAGAGGACTATAATTCATAAATTGCGGGGTTTTTTTCTATTCCAATAGAAAATCTGGGAGATACAGTGCAGGAAAGATGTTGGCCAAATGGATGTGTAGAGGAGATGAGAGGTCTAGGGAACATGGGTGGTTGAAAGAAGCAAGTACCTTTCCACAAAATAGCTTTCAAATATGCAAGAGTTTTCTGCCACAATGTTTATCAATGTGGTTGGTGAATAAATTAAGAATAGGGGAGATTATGTTACTGTACAGAAGGGTCAGCTCGGATGTCTGGACAACTTCAGAATTTGAAGTTCAGTGACACAAAAATGAACTGAATGGGGGTGTCCTAGAGACCCCATCCCTGAAACTTTTCCAGACAAGTTAGGCAAGTTCTTGTCAGGTATGACATGGTATATAATTCATCCTATCAGGACAGGAGGATGGATTAGATGATCGCATGAAATCCCTTCCAGCTATGTGACTGTTTAGAAGAACAGAATATATACCCAGTATAATTTATAACCTGTTTAAGCTTTACTGCCTCTCTTCATAATTTTTTTTGTCACCTTAACTGTTCTGTAATAAAGTAACTGATGGAAAAAGGGTTCTATGCTGAATGACCCTTCTATGGCTTATATTAAGGAAACACATTCCTTGGGAGCAGTGCCTAATTCATGCTATCAGCAATTGTTTTATGCTTACACGTGCTCCCAGTTTGTCCCATAAATAAGGTAGAAAATGCTTTCAAATGTTTGTCCCACCATGCAAGGTAATGACAAGAAGTGAAAGACGTGGATAACAGAAAGCTGAACTGCCCAGTGCTGAGAAAAAGAGTCATCTGCAAATTCTATGATGTTATCTCAAGGGCAGGGCAGGCTGCAGTGTGTGTGGTTGTCCAGATCAACAGCTTAACTGGAAGGCGTCACAACTTCCTTTCTACCCTCATATCTGATGTACTACCTATTTAAAACAAAACAAAACACTGTGAGGTTGGGAGGGAGAGAACTGAGGAAGGAAATGGCTGGCATGCTGTGGCTCCAACCCAGTGCAGAGCTGTGCTGTAGCCAGGGTGTGCATCTGGTCGCAAGAGGGCACACTTCTAACTGATCTCGACTCATGCCTAAACCATTTCTGACCAGAATTTCTACATAAAATAGTTCCCACTGATTCCCATTGTCTTAAAGTTCAGCCATATGATGGATTAACCTTAATTTAAAGTTACTGCAGATTACCTAGACTGTGATAATTTGTCCATAGCAAGTGTTGGTGAGTTTTCTGTTCACAACTAAAAATCACATAAACAACAGCAAGTAGCTGTTGCAAATCACTTTAAAAGTGGTAACTTCTAGAGTTTTGGAATTTCTTTATCAGAGGGCACTCAGGCATGATTCTTACATTCTTCAATTTCTGCATAGTTTAGCTTGTCAGAAATTAGCTAGAAATAACTTCTATATTATAGGTTATAAATGTTTCCTCAGTCATTCCATCTTGTTTGGGAGCAGCTGATGTTCCCAACTCAGATCCCACCTGCAACAGGATTACCTTCTCGTTACCTTATTTGAGAGTCGGTTGATTGGGAAGTAGAATTTCCACCTAATCATTTCAGGCATTAGAAATGCAACAATGCTCCTTAGCTTCCCAGAAGTTCTTGAAGATCTCCTCTGGCTCTGGTTCATCAGGACACTAGAGCTCTTGACAAGGAGTAGCATCATGGATGATTATTGCCTGCTAAGTGGCAACCTCTTAAAGGCAGGAGTCATATTTATTTCGCAGGATTCACAGGTTATTCCGAGTTGGAAGGGACCCACAGGATCATCTAGTCCAACTCCCAGACTCAAAAGCGTGGAACCACAGGCACCACGTTCCATCCATCCAAGCCTCCCACCATCTAGACCATGTCACTGAGCTCCTCCTTGAGTCTTCCCTTAAACACCTCTAGGGATGGCGACTCCACCACCTCCCTGGGCAGACCGTTCCAATGAGGAATCACTCTCTCTGTTAAAAACCTCTTCCTAACATCCAGTCTAAACCTCCCCTGGCATAGCTTAAGGCCATGTTCTCTTGTTCTTGTGTGGTCAGCCTGAGAGAAGAGATTCACACCCACCTGACTGCAATCTCCCCTGAGGTATTTGTAAACAGCAATGAGGTCACCTCTGAGCCTCCTCTTCTCCAGGCTGAACAACCCCAGTTCCCGCAGCCACTCCCCATAGGGCTTGTCCTCCAGTCCTTTCACCATCCTTGTCGCCCTTCTCTGGACCCTCTCAAGCAGCTCAACATCCTTCTTAAACTGGGGAGTCCAGAACTGCACACAGTACTCAAGATGTGGTCTGACCAGCGCTGAATACAGGGGAAGGATAACTTCCCTAGTCCGACTGACAACACAGTTCCTAATACAGTGTCTTCCTGGTAAAGATAAGGTGTGAAAAGGAATAAAACAAACAAACAAACAAACACAAAAATAACAACTCATTCCAGTAGTGATTATTGTGGTCATTTGGTCACTCAATCTTAACTCGTCATTTCAGTTTCAAAGATGAGAATATGATCTGAGACAAGTGAGACAAAATAAACTGCATTCTCTCAATCTCGGAGAAATGGATTCATTTTCTTTAGCTAGCTGTTATTTTAAAATGGCACATATTAGTTGTGTGTCTAAAACTTGGAGCATCAGTCCTGCTCCTAGCATGAAAGTGGCATAAATATTCTTTTATAAATATGCCTTTTCTGCTCTTGCAGGCCTGACTGACATTTTGTTATTCCTATTAATCTAGCCCCATTAGAAGAGGATATAAATTTTCCTGCTCTATTTTACTATGCATATGTGTGTATGTGTATTTATGGACATGTGTATATGTGAGAAGCTTTACTAAAGTCTCAGGTGAGAGAAAATGGCAAATGCTTTGCCAGAAGTGAGGGTGACTCCAAAATTTCACTTTCTAAAATGGCAGTGATTGGCAATTCAGTCTATAATCTGAATCTACTCTTTTGTTACAAAGTATAAATCATTGATTTATATACCCTTTAAAATAAGGGTGCTTGGATCAAACAGCAGTTGGACGACTTTGTGCCTCTCCGTCCTATCCAGACAGAGCTTAGAAGTCCTCACTAGACTGGATTTTGAATTTTCAGACAGCTTAGTTTAAGGAAGCTGAAATTCATCCTATGACACAAAATGAGAGTGAGTATATACAATAAAAGAAAAGGTTCTTTTTTTCTGAGTCTGAAATTAATGTAGTTCCCCTGGTATAAAATAAGTAAATCATATAAGTACACGCAGAAAAAAGACATAATTTGGTATGAGATTTAACCAGTCCAAGTGCTGGGTTCTTCTCTTCAGACATAACTACCTCATGCATCGCTATCCGCTGGGAGATGACTGGCTGGAGAGTGGTGAAATGGAAAGGGATTTGGGAGTACAGTTATACCCCATCCTTCTCGAGGAACGGAAGAGGCCACAGGTCTCGCAAAAAGCTAAACTCGCAAAGAAGTGCAGGTCGTTAATATGCATGCAGGCCACGCCCATTGCCCCACCCCCCGGCGCTCCGGAGCACTGTGGGCACTTCTCTGTTTCTCCCCACGGGCTCTCTGAACACGGGGGAGCAAAGGGAACCATTTCGGAGCCCCCTCTGACTCAGGAGATCCCCTGCCATCCCAAGAATCTGCAGGCCTCGCCGTACTGCTGCAACCGCGCACCCACAGCCCAAACCCCGTGCTGCTGCTCCCACCCCCGCCCCAGCCCTAGCGCTCACGCCCGCCACATGCCACCTGTCTCGCGCCGTACGCCACCTGTCCCGGGCTGCTGGTCGCGGGTGCCAGCCCTGCGCCAGCCGTCCTGCACACCACTGGTCACAGGCGCCAGCTCCACGCTGCCCATCCCGCGAGTCGCCCGTCCTACACGCCGCCGGCCCCACGCACCACGAGGGGGTTCAGCTGCAGCAGCAGAGTGAGCATGTCCTGCTGGCTGCCACGGCCAGCCCCACTTTTCTAGGGCACTTCCTTTCCCCGCCTGTAGTCATGGANTGTCCAAAGGATCTTTGCCGAGCTTTCAGCTCCAGGCTTGTGTTTCTGGGCTCCGAAAAACATCTGCAGCTCTTACAGCATGGTCCTCCATCTTCAGTAGTGGCTTCAGTGGATACTGCATCACTGGTTCTTCTCTCTCTATTCCATAGGCTTACACCATGGTCCTTTCCACAAACAGCAGCAGGATGCCTGGAAGAACATTCCTACCCCTTATCTAGTAGGCTTGTGGGGTCTTCAGATCTTTCAGCCTTTCCACACAAGCTCCATTCCGGCACACTACATTTTGCTACTGAGGGTTTTTTTTATTTCTCTCCCAAATATGTTTATTCACAGAGGCAATCCTATCTCTGCAACCTTGAATCACTGGCAGCGACTGAGGCCCAGGCAAGAGCTGAGCTGCCAGAGGAGCAAAAAAAACCCAAACCAGGACAATCACAAATCCTTGAATCAAAACTGAGATAAATTCACCTCGCAAATGGGTGGGGTCATAATGCAGAGGTCGCAATGCAGTGGGGATTCACTGTAATGGTTGACAGAAAACTTAATATGAGCCAACAGTGTGCCCAGGGGACTAAGAGGGCAATTGTCATCCTGGCTTGTATTAGGAATATGTGTGGCCAGTAGGACTAGGGAAGTTATTCGTCCTCTATACCCAGCACCGGACAGACCACACCTTGAGTACTGTGTCCAGTGATTCCTCATTGGAATGGTCTGCCCAGGGAGGTGGTGGAGTTGCCATCCCCGGAGGTGTTTAAGAAAAGACTGGATGAGGAACTCATTGACATGGCCTAGATAATGGGACGATGGGATAGGGAGTTAGGTCATTATATTAACAACAACAACAAAAAAAAGATGATGATGCAACCCTGAGATTAGTGCCAGGGTTGTGGGCAAAATGCCTGTATGGGCATTCACTTAGGAATTGGACTTGATGATCCTTGTGGGTCCCTTCCAACCTAGAATATTTTTTGATTCTGTGATCTGTGTATCTTGTATGCTTGTATAACACTCCCTTGGTTACTTACCTATATCTAGGCACCTTGTGAATATGTAAAGTAAGCTGGGCCAATTTTGTTACTGACACAAGCAATGAAATAACTACTGATTTATATTAACAATGTGAATAACTTCTGGATTTGCATAGAGCTATGGAGTTATAGCCCTGTGACCTCATGATGTTTGCTGATTTAAGGACATTTTTGTCAAAGTTCCTCTGCCAGTTTCTAGTTGTTTCAGCTATTGAAACTTCCTTGTGTACATTTTAGATTGGAAGTACTAGACTCCATAATTTAAAATAAATATTAGGTGTCCTAAGGCAATATGTGGACACAGATCTCAAGCTGCACCTCAGAATTTCAAAATGTCTTGATCTAACATTTGCTTATACTGTTTAGGACTTTTTTTCAGTGATGAAAAAACAGATCATTAATTGATTTTCTGGAATTTTATTTATTTTATATTTTTGGTTGGTTGGTTGGTTTTGGTTTTGGTTTTGGTTTTACAATACAGTCAGCCCACTCCACTTCGCGCTTCCCATATTGCTGCTTCACTACTGCGTGGCATGATTTTTCCACAAGTGGGGACGTCCATTTCACAACTGCACCTGTGTGAACTGACAGTCATGACTATCCAAATTAGACAGTCATGAATATTCAAATCAACCCCCACACCGTGCCGTACGGACCCACAAGTGCACTGCTCTGCCCGCATCGCGCCTGCCCCACTGTGCTCTGAGCAAGGTGGCTGCAGCCGTTTTGCCAGCACCATGCCCATGCTGCTCCCAGCCCACCTTACTCCACTCCGAGCGAGGCAGCCGTGGCATGTACCCCCAGTGCCCACCCAAGTCCAAGTGAGGGGTAGCTGAAACAGCGCCGGAGCGCGAGGGGGCAGCCACAGAGCTGCAGCAGGGAATGCAGCAGAGATAGCCATTGTCGCACCTGGCCAATCCCCAGGAGGACACAGGTTTGCTACTTGCAATTTTTTTCCTCTTAAGTTCCTACTCTGCTACATTTCTCCACTGGTGCAGTTAACAAGTTAAAACATTACAGTATACAAACTGTATGTACCTTTCTTGGGTTTTCTTATAATATGTTAACTAAGACAAGTAGCCTGATTAACATTTGAATCTACAAGCTGTGCTGGCTGCTTCGTTGCTGAGTTACATCTCCATAGTAACACGGCTGCCAAGAGGACGCTGACCGAGCAAGCCCCTCTCTCACCATACAGGCTCCAGGAACCCACTACTCCAGTGGAAGTGGGACAGGGGCTGGGGCCGGTGTTGCCTTGCAACTGTTGCCTTGCCAATGGGGCCAGGTTGTTGTGTAGCCAGCTTCAGGACGCTGGTACGAGCCCCAGTGTGGAGTACAGAGTTTGAAACTCAACTTTAAACATGTGCTGCAGCAGCTCATGTAAAAGTGAGGTGGCAGCTCCAAAAGCAAGGATCGCAGTGCTGCTCCCTGCCTCTAGGACATCCTCCCCCTGCCTCCAGGACCAGCACTAGGTCCCGAGCTTGGTTTCAGTGGTTTTTCACGGCTTGGCATTATCATTTACAGTCCCATGACAGCCTCAGGCTGCCTGTAGGAGGGAGGGAGCGGTCTCCTTCCAGGGTCTCACAGCTCCCGCAGCCCTGCTCCTCCCTGCCCTCCCCTCCACAGCTCTGACTGCTGCCCCTGCCTGCCCCATTCGGAAATCCTTTCTTCTTTTTCCCTACCCTTCCCTCCCCTCCCCTCATCCACCCCCACATCTCAGAGGAGATATTTACACAAACATCTACTGTATAAAAAAAAAATTCCTGGGTTCTTGGGTTTGAACAATTTTTTATTTCTTTTTAATCTAGAGGCCCTCAGCATTGAAACATGTGAGCAGGACAGCAGCAGAAGCTTTGCCAGTGCCGGGAGGGAACATTCCAGGTGAGGACCGCTCACATCTCTCTCCAGCTATGCATGGCTGGCCCTAGACACAGCTCTGCCATGCCAGGCATATCCCCGGGGAGGGAACACACCAGAGAGGGCTCAGAAGTATGTACAACCCCACAGTGCCTTCTCCGGCCACTACAGCTCCCACAGCAGCGGCAGCCAAAGCCTGCAACTTGCTTGGGGGGCAACATGGGTTCAGGGACCCCTTCGCCACGACTCCTGAGGACTCCGCAGGCAGGGATGGGGCAGAGGAGACCCTCTTCACTCCCCTGACTGCACGAGGAACTTTCAGGAACGCCCCGCAGTTGCTCCAGATCTGAGTGGACGGGGTGACTGGGACTAAATTTGCATATTCATGAGCTGCCATTCTATGCAGATTGAGGGCTTGGGAGTGGGGGGGGGGGCAACAAGACTCATGGTACTGCGGTATTCGAGGGCCAGCTGTATATTGCAATGCTCAGCCGGTCCACTAGGGGAATGAGTTCTGTCTCTGAAAAGAGATTAAAATCTCTGACAGTACCATAGATTCAAACCAAGAGATGAGATCAATTCAAATGGAGAAAATTTAAGTTGCAGAATCACAACTATGGTAGGAGAGTTACTACTTACTAGCCATTAACAGCACTCACAGCCTACCCACAACAGCAAAATGTTGCAAAGTTTCAAGCCAACTATTAGTAAGATTACCAAAACGGTTATATGTATATTAAACTCAGAAAAGAAAGACTATAAATACATGTTATATTTTTCCTTATCTAATACAAAATAGTCATAATCATACAACTGAAAATGCAAATTGATTTCTAAATTTATCCTTTATCAGATCTCTTGAGGGAAAAAGGTATTCTGCAGCAGCAACCTCTACCATGAGGCGTTTTATGATTAGAAAATTGTATTTGGACTGCTGGTGTCACAGTCCTGACCATGAGCAATGGGCATCTACACTGAGGAGTGTGGGAATGGCTTTTTGTACAGCACTGCTTTTGTCTGCTGCAGTCACTGTGGGGATTGCAGGATTAAATTGCTTGGGAGGCTGCTCTTGGTTAAAATGTCTCTAACACCCTGGGGGGTTGGAAAAAATGGTGGTCCTGCAGAGATTCAAGCTCAGGATGACAGGGATAGAGAGCAAACAGAAAAAATGATAAAAATCCTCAGAAGTCATGTCAGTATCTGAACTGAAAAGGACTAAGAGTGTGAGGAGAAATGTTGTGTGCTGCCTCTGCAGCACAGCACTGCCTGGCAGCAGACTGAGCTGAAGGCAGGACTTTTCCTCCTCAGCAGACCCAGGCAGCTGGTAAACAGAGGTGTCACACACTACCTGAAGCTGCAGCAGGATCCTGACCACCGCTCTCCTTCCAGTAAAGGCTACATTACCATGGAAGCTTTCCCTTCTCTCCTGCCCCTCAGAGGCCTCCAGCAGGTTGTCCTACCCTTGCTGGATACCCAGAAAGACCACGTTATGTGTCACTATCTGTGTCATGTCTATCTAAGTCAGAGTTCACCCACCCTGCACAGGATACAGGTGGGGCAGAAAAGTATCTAGCTCAGTACTTCCTCTACCTAGTAGAAAAATAGGACACCTAGGGTCCAAGGTCTGGAAAACTGAGTTGTTTTGCTTAATCATATGCAGCATCTGCAGGTAAAGTCTGAGCAGCTCTCTCTTCATACCTGCACAGTATGTCCCCTTCTTCAGCAGTAGCAGCAGTGGAGGAGAGAATGGGCCACCTGTCCCAGCAGGTTAGTGAGGATGCCTGTGTCCTTCTCTGTGCCAGCTGCTGGGGGTTGGTTCTTCCCTGCTCTACAAAGTTTCTGGACTTGACAGAGAATCCTCCAACAGTCTCTGGCTTGTTTTGTGTTACAATCTCTCTCCAACTCTTTCTACTCTGCTCTTGTCACACTGTCCCTACACAAAAATCAGACCCTTCCCCACCCCCTTCCAGAACCCCACCAGACTCTTCTCTCCCAAGTCTTCAGCTTGGTTCCTTCTACAAATCTCTTTTAGATGTCTTGTTTTGTCATTCCTCATCCTCTGACCTATGAAGAGACATTTTTTATTTTGTTAGTTCTCTGCAAAAAGTCTTGATTTTTTTCCCCATTCAGACTTCTTACTCACTGTTCTCAGGTGTTTCCATTAGAATAGATAACACTATTGCTGACCCAAGAGAAATATGGTAAGAGTTCAGTTCAAGGTGGATTTGTTGTGCACATTTTTCATAACAGCTTCAGAAAATTGAGAAGAATACAAAATTTGCTCAGAGACCAAACCTGGAGATGTAAGCAGGTTCCCTCAAGTTGTCAAAACTTCTGTATTTAGAGGCACAATAGACCCAAACTGTCTCAAGGTGACTGTTCAGCTGAAAATTCTGGCCTGTCACCAAGGTTCAGCTATTACAATTAATTGTTAGGAGTGCTGCCAACAATTCTGTTCTGCCACTTAGCAGAAAAGTCTGAACACTAGTGTGCATATTAATGAATTCTCAGCAGCAATGAAGTTGGTTTAATATGAGGTTGTTAGAAGTTTTTTTCATCCTTACCCATGATTCATTGTCTGTCACTAACCACTATCATGTTTTGTGCTTTTGTGGAAAGAGATTTCTTTGTCAGGCAACCTTGAAAGATAACTATTGTAAGCTCATGTGCTGTTTACAGAGAAAGAGAGAAATATATATAAATATTCATGTTGCATAGGTATCAAGTAAGCTTAGAAGCTATTGTAAACTCACAGAATACTTATACATGCATAATAAATATCCATATGTACATGTTTATATGTGTTATATGTATGCATATGTATGTATACATTAAAGGGTCAACTTAACATAAAGACTAAACCTGCTTTATTACAGTCTGAACTGGTCTGAAGTCCAGACTGGTAGGGAAATTCGCTTTATTTATATATTCTTTCAAATTTTTGGCAGGGCTTCATGGCACACAACCCCACATAGAGTTATGTGAGCACTAGAACAACTTGCATTTATGGACCAATACTGCTTTTCAGGATGGGGGATGTGGTTTTTGTTCTGTTTCGTTTGCTCAGTGACATTGTCCTCGTCCATCAGGAGATTCTTATCGACACAGCAACACAAATGTCAGTGACAATATTTATGGATGAACTTGTCCCCCTAGGAATGTTTGGCTACCTCTCCAATGATTTCTTCTTCCCATAAATTTTACCCAGGAAGGTACAAGCCCACAAGAGTCTCCCTGCTCCTCACCTTAGTGTAGGAGCTGTGATTATCCTTTGCGCAAGGTGGCAGCAAAAGGAAGCTCTTCTAACTCTTTCCTCTCCCCTGCACACCTCCTATTAAGGAGACTAACTTCTTCAACGTTATTGTGTTTTTTAAAACGGCTGTTGCTAGAGGTTAATATATGTATGAACAATACGTAGAGTTACTGATTTATTTTGGGAACACTGTCATATTTCTCTAATTTTTTTACCAATATTCCCCAGGGGAAAAACTAGAGAGTTGCATCCAAAAAAGGAAACCATTAAAAAATCCACCTTAAATCAATGATTTTTGACTTCTCATTTTATTTTTAAAATAAGATTCTTTTTCCAACAAAAAACACAACTGCTTTTAGAGAAAAGATCGTCTCAGACAAGGGGAAAAAAAAGTGTTAAGCTCCATGCTTAATTAAGATATCTTCACACTAGCTGACAAAGTGTGGTAGATGTACCAGTGTTACACCATGTTTCAGCATAATAGTAGTTTTGTTCTTCTGTAAGAATAAGTAGTCTGAAGAATCTGACTATGGACATCCCAGCTAGCAGTTACCTACATGAAAAGCAAAGAGAAGTGTGGAGTCCACCCCATTCATTCTCCTGATGCTAAGCAGCAAATGTTATTGGATATTTTTAGAGGTAGTATTTTTGTTTGTTTGTTGTTTAGAGGAGCAGAGTTATATTATTCTACAGGATCCCACTGTGTGTTGAATAGAATGTATTATTGCAAATAGAGTTGATAAAGTTATTGTAAGCTACTTTAAGCTTCATGAAGCCTCCAAATGTTCCTAACACATCTTCCCCATATTGAAGAAAACCCTAGGTGAGTATTTAATCCTCATAGACTTCGACTCTGTTAAAGTCAACAGAAGTTCACTGGCAGTAAGTCTTTGACAGAGACATTATATGAACTATGAGCAGAATGGTCGCTATAGTATCCTATTCTAAATTTACTGAAATATGCGAAGTAAAAGGCTTTTTCATCCCCAATGAACTTCCAATTATGCTTAAAATGTAAACCAGACTGCTGCTTATTTTCAAAAAGCAAGGTTCACTCACCTTGAAAGTACAATATAGTAAGTGTGTTCTTTATTAAGAGACATGGCAAAAGAATAGCCAGACAACTTTGGATATGAACATTCTTCACAACTTTGAAGCTTGTTTTGATGGCTGTAATCTTATTCCAAAACCACTGTGCTTAATAAAAATTAATTTCAAAACTTGGAGAATATTTTATTATGGAATACAAAAATACTATCTATGTAAAAACAATAAGTTAGTTTATTTACAATACTTTACACTATTCTGATCTAGGGCTTCCTTTGTACTGGAATTACTTTCATTATTTTACACGCCTTTATAATTTTGCACAAAGCATTTCCAAAAGCATGTCATCCATGTTCACCGCTCCAATGATGGGCCTGAAGAATAATTCAGCAATCACATTAGCATTAATAGATCTTAACAAGGATAGAACAACATTCAGCTTGGCAAATCTGGCTTCATCACCTCTGTGAATGAGTCTGACATGTTCATTTAGAGCTTGTTGTGCTTCCCTTTGCAGTCCTTCAATGTATTGTGTACACTGCAGTCCAGGTAGATCTGAAAAGGACAATAAATTATTTTATTTACATAAGTTTTGTTTATAAAACAACATTATTCTTCCAGAATGACTACTAACAGCTCACAAATTGTAATTATCACTCAAGGAAAGAAGGAAATTAAATTGCTAGAGGAATTCTTGTATGCAGAATCAAAATGCTAAATTTTATTGGGCAGAGCAAAATGTTATCATGTTAGTGCTCTGGACATTTTAATGCACTTCACTATGCAAACTTGAAACAAGATGTTTGTCAACATTCATTCAAGTGTTAAACAAATTAGTTGATAACAACTTTGAAGAATGTTCTCCACAATAATGTTACAGTGCAGAAGACAATAGAAATAACTTATTGTTGTTATTGTTTATTGTAATAATCTTTTACTCACTTCTACAAAAATGCATTGTATTAACATTTAAGCCTTCTTTTGACAACTGCTTCTGCTTCAGCTTACAAGTGGCAAGCACTGACTCCAACATATAATTGAAAGTTTCCCAGTGAACCACAGTAAGGATGCTGAAATTTGGAGGGGGGGAAAAACCACCAAGATGATTGAGTCCAACCACTTAACCTAACACTGCTAGGTCCACCACTAAACCTTGTCCCTGAGTACCACATCTCCAAGTGTTCAAGTGTTTTGAACACTTTCAGGGGCAGTGATTCAAACACTTCTCTAAGCAGCCTGTTCCAATGCTTGACCATCCTCTCAGCAAAAAAAATTTTCCTAGCAGAACAATGTTTCTACATTTTTGAATTAAACCCTCTTCAGATTTTGATTTGTGTAGTGTAAGCTTCACCATTGCAACTTTTTCTCTCTTATACACATAGAAAGCAGAGCTACACGAGCAGGATGATAAATGCAAGGAATGTAACATTATAGAGACTTAACCATCAATAAGTGTTTGACAGTGGGAGCAGAGGAATACACATCTTGTCCCACTTTCACAGGGTACTACCATACTACCAGCTACCATTAAGGTGACATGGTCAGCCCCTTGGGTGAACACCTATGAGTCTCCACAGAGAGAGATGGCAAAAAAAAAAAAATAAAAATCCCATCACAAGTGCTACACACAAAGCCAAAACAGGACGTTGTTGCTGGGAGCCCTGAGGTTTTCTTGCCTTTCGGGGAGTGCAAACCCTCCGGGAACAACACGAGCACACTCCCTTGCCCTCCGGATCCCCCCGCTCCCGCTGAGGGCGAGCTCCGAAACCAGAAGGGAGCCGCTGCAGACGCCCAACTTTCCCAGATCGACTGGTAGCCGCCTCGGGTTCGCCTTGTTCTGTGGAAGGCGCCGCAAGCCGGCCCCGCTCCCTGCCTGACAGCCGAGGTCCTAAGGGAGGGGGGGGATATAGGCTGGTGAAACTTTGCTCATCGTCCCCTCCTCCACTCCCTCTTTTCCCGAGGAAAAGCCNCCCGCTCCTGGCTCCGGAGGATGCTGTAGAGGATGCTGCTGTGCCGCCTGCCCTCCGCGCAGCAGCGGCAGCAGCGCTCCGCGCAGGCCATGGCAACCGCGGGGACGGCACCCGGGGCTGAGCCGCCGGGGAGGCTCGGCGGGGCGGTCCCTGCCTCCTGATCCCGCTGGGAGACTGGCTCTGCTAACCCTCTGCCCGGCTCTTAACTTATTTATAGCTAGTGGAGGTGTGTGTATGGGGGGTGGGGGGGGCGGTGTGCAGCCGCAGGCGCTGTNGCAGCCTGTTCCAATGCTTGACCATCCTCTCAGCAAAAAAAATTTTCCTAGCAGAACAATGTTTCTACATTTTTGAATTAAACCCTCTTCAGATTTTGATTTGTGTAGTGTAAGCTTCACCATTGCAACTTTTTCTCTCTTATACACATAGAAAGCAGAGCTACACGAGCAGGATGATAAATGCAAGGAATGTAACATTATAGAGACTTAACCATCAATAAGTGTTTGACAGTGGGAGCAGAGGAATACACATCTTGTCCCACTTTCACAGGGTACTACCATACTACCAGCTACCATTAAGGTGACATGGTCAGCCCCTTGGGTGAACACCTATGAGTCTCCACAGAGAGAGATGGCAAAAAAAAAAAAATAAAAATCCCATCACAAGTGCTACACACAAAGCCAAAACAGGACGTTGTTGCTGGGAGCCCTGAGGTTTTCTTGCCTTTCGGGGAGTGCAAACCCTCCGGGAACAACACGAGCACACTCCCTTGCCCTCCGGATCCCCCCGCTCCCGCTGAGGGCGAGCTCCGAAACCAGAAGGGAGCCGCTGCAGACGCCCAACTTTCCCAGATCGACTGGTAGCCGCCTCGGGTTCGCCTTGTTCTGTGGAAGGCGCCGCAAGCCGGCCCCGCTCCCTGCCTGACAGCCGAGGTCCTAAGGGAGGGGGGGGATATAGGCTGGTGAAACTTTGCTCATCGTCCCCTCCTCCACCCCCTCTTTTCCCGAGGAAAAGCCTCCCCTCTTGGCTGGGGATACAGGCTGCCCCTGCCCCGCCCGGCTACTCACCCGGGTTGAAGAGCACCGTCCCCTTGAGGTAAGCGTACTCTTTGGTGCTGATGTCCAGGCTCCAGCACTTGGCCAGGAAGCCCTTGATAGCCTGGATCTCTCCGGCCGAGGGCGGATGTGGGCTGTGGTGGCCCCGGCCCGGCGGCGGTGCGGGTGCCCGGTGCGGGGTGTGCTCTCCGTGCCGGCGGGCGGTGAGGATGCGCTGCAGCATGCTGGGCTCCGCGCTCTCCACCGTCTCCAAGGGCACCCGGTCCTGCGCCAGCCCCAGCAGCAGCAGGGGCGCCCAGCAGCTGCGGACCAGCAGCAGCTGCTCCTCCAGCGGCAGCTCCTGGAAACAGGGCACGTTCTGGACGAAACGCAGCGTCTTCACCAGCACGGCCGAGGCCGCCTTGCAAACC
>WEKX01008369.1:78649-140098 GCA_013390025.1 Pitta sordida | reverse complement strand
GAAAAAAAAGAAAACCCTCCTCCTTTCCTGAGGCTGCGATAGCCGCAGGGAGACGGCGAACCGGCGGGTCTTGCCCACAGTCTGCGGCTCCTGGAGCGCAAAACGCCCCATCTTCGCCCCTTCCCGGCCCCTCTCGCCGGGCCCCGGCACGGTGGATGCTGTCCCGGGATGCTGAGAGCAGGGCAGGACGGGACGTGGCCGACAGCTCCCGCTGACCTCTCGTTTTGCCACCGTGGGGAGCAGCTCCCTCCGCCGCCACCCCCGCCGGGCCCCATTGAGAAAAGACGGGCGGCCCCGCTGGCCTCACAAGTACCTCAGAGTTTTGGGGAAGGAGAGAGAAAGGTTTATCGCGGGTGGGAGAAGTGCGGGATTAGTCCAAATAACAAAATTCCCGCAGTGGGGGAAAAAGGTGACGCCACTAAAGATACCAAGGACTTTCGTGTATGTCTTCCTAAGGAGTGATCCCAAGTGAACTTAGAGCTGCCATGTGAGGGGGCACAAGCAAACATATTCCTGCCCAAATGGGGTGCTCTGAAAAGGGTGTAGACAAAGTTCCTGCACGGTGCCCTGAGGCTGAGAGTGCTGAAGCAGACGTGGGCATCTCCCATGAAACCTCCCCCAGGCATACGCAATTCCCTTCCTCTGCTTTGCAACTCAAGGTCCATCTTTCTGATCTTATGTTGTTCCTTCCATCTGTTTAAAACATTTTCATTTTCCTTTAAGGCTCTGCCTGTCCGTGAATCTTTCCTGTTAGACTTAGATACCCACTTTTCTGAGGCCCATCTCCTCAGAGTGGCAGAGAGACTGGAAAGCAGGGAAATAATCCTGTCGGCCCTTTATGTTTACACAGGAGGGATTGGGGAATAGAGATTGCCCAAGTATGGACTCCTGAATAAAACATAAACACATTTATTTTATCAGCTTGGCTAAGTAAAAGTAGGAGAAGCAGAGAGGAGAAAATAATCACTATAGAAAGTAAAGAGTTAATTCTATCTGCTGCATATGGGCTCAACCAGAAACATTTTCTCTTTTGTGTCATCGGAAAGAGCCTTGGCACAGATTTAGAGAAAGTATCTAGTGGCAAGCAACCTTCTGTATCTAATCCCCCAGTATCTGCTGCTAAGGGAAGTCTAAGTGACCCCTGAAAGAACACATTTTCTTTCAATAAAGGTTTTGTGTTTTGTTTGTTTTAAGAAAATCCTATTGAGTGCTTTGGATTTTGTAGAAACAAAGTAATTTTAGACTGGATCTCTTTTCCCTTTCAGATCAGTCCTACCCTATCAGCTTACACAAATTCAGAGTCATATAGTGATTTCCCTCCAAGTGTTTCTCCACAATTGGATGCAAAAGGAATATTCTTTAGAAATGGCTTATGCCTTTAGTAAGGCACTTTTCTATAAAGCTATATGAAACACTGCTGGGCTATCTGACCCAAGTAAACCTTGTTTTTCAAACACAAGGTTATAATTTTAGATTTACTTATGAAATGCATATTTTTTTCCCCCACAGACCCAAATGTGCTAAAGCCCCTTATCGGCTTTGCAGTAGCAGAGAACTGCTACAGTGCACCAATGAAGTGATGTCTACAGTTTGCAGACAGGTCAGCTGGGTCCCTGAAGTAGAAAACATTACTATTTTATGAAACATCCTTTAAGGAAAAAAGATGTTATAATTCCACAAGAAATTTAGTAATATCAAATAGTGAATTTTTAATTTCAATGATAGCACTGGTAATGAGAAAACATTTATTTGTATAGAATATTTCTTTGCCATTCTAGGCTGTTTCCTATTATACTCACCAGCATTTTCTCCATGTTAAGATTTTAAGTGATTTCTTTCTGCACTTTTATTCTTTTTCCTTCTTCTTAGTTTTTTGAGGGAAGGGTTGTACACTAACTTCAGAGATAAATCTTGACAAGCTTTAGAAAAAGAGCATCCCTAAGCTTTTAGCTGTCTTCAGTAGTACTTCTCCCATGAGGTACAGATTACCAGACTGACTGTGGAATCTAGAAATGTTTTTTATGAATTTGTAACTTGGAAAGTTCCTATGGGAAAGCATGATACAGTTGAGACCAGTATCATTGCCTTTGCAGTTTTGACCTTGTGCTCTAATTGTGAGAATTTTCTGCTCCTTATGGGAGGGTGCTGCTTACACAGGGCCATAGACAAAGGCAATATTTAACTGTCATACTGCATCTACAATAGGTCTTTTTTCCTGATGTAGCAATACTTGTTACAGGTGTTTAATTTTTCATGGTATTTTCTTTCAACCAAATCTCAAATGTAGATGCAACTCTATCCTCATATCATGGTTTTGCTGACTGTTCGTTTCCTAAAACAGCTTATAGAAAATGTCTTTGATAACTATGTCAGAATGTGTATCCTACACTGAAACTGAAACTCAATTTATTATTTAGTGCCAGAAATCACATTGCTGAAACGTACCTGCTTGTCTCATAAGTGTATTTAAGCACCCTTTTCTCTCATTCTAACTCGCAATGTATCCTAATGTACTTTGCAGTTCATTTTATTCAGAACAAATCATCTCTTTCCCAGTTAATGATAATATTCTATAAATATTTATTGGTGTTTTTCATGTTGTTATTTAGTAATTTGGAAAGTCTTTATTTACAAGTTGTAAGTACAATTATAAATACAATTGTATTTACAATACTCTCCATAGTATTTGGGCTAAATTATTCCAAACAAAGCTTTATATTCACAACAAAAAAGAAAAAAAATCTCTCACAAACACTTGGCTGTTTGATGGAAAATGCATGAACCATTTTCCTTTTAGCATAAATTGGAGCTGTCTGGTTTCTGCTGGAAGACATAATGTTGCAGGAGTATTACCAAGCTACTTGTAGAACAGTCATGAAAAGGTTTAGAAGCTTCCGGACAAAGGATTACTCATTTATGGCATTTTTTTGGTTGTTTTTGTTTTGGGTTGGGGTTTTTTTGGTTGACTAGTTTTGTGGGGGGGTTTGTTGGTTTGGTTTGTCGTGTGTGTGTCTCTGGGGATGTGTGTGTGTGTGTGTACGTTGTTGAATTTTTTTAACTCAGACAAAAGCCTTGGATATGAAGGTGATACAGTGCAGTCTTGGCAGTCTCAGTCCCTCATGTTGCTGCTCTGTGTCTCTGTATCACTCATCTCGTAGCACATTTGGTTCTTGGCCAGAGGGCAAGACTTAAGTCTCAGAAAAAGACCAAACAAGCATTTGTTTTTATGCCATCAGCGCTTTAGTGTATCATTAGCTTGAGAGAAACATTTTTTTTTCCAGTGGAGAATTTGATCCTGATAGCTTCTAAATACATGCTATTCCTTTTATTATAAGTGTTGAGATATAAAATTTGATCTTAGGATTCGATGTAAAACTAGGGCTCAATTTTCTGATTAGCAGAAGAGAAGTTAAATTTTGTTTAAAAAATGAAGTAAAATGTTGACTATTGATATAAGGATATGATTAGCAAGGTGTCTTTTGTAAAAATAAATAATTCATTAAAACAAGATTTGAGAGTTTAAGTATAGTATTGCTTTTTTTCCTGTGTTTCTCGTTGTGACTACCTGTTTGTTAGATTGACCACCATTCATAGTTCACTCTATTTTACTGGAGTGTTTTCTTTAAAATAAGTGGAGGTAAAGGGAAAAGTAGCACAATGGGCTGTGTTTTACCTATGTGCTGTACCATGTGATCCTGATGGGACTGTTGCCTCCCTCCTGGATGTGCAATGAATTCCTTAGACGGAGCATTCTGAGAACCTCTCCATGCTGCCTGAGCCAAAGACAGCCAATTTACATAGACTGAGTCCTGAGATGCTGACCTGAATTTCCAGGACTTTTGCATCCTCCCCCGTGCTATAATTTGACAGTGGTACTGTACCCCATCACCAGCTCACCTAGCAGCATTCTGGATCAGGATAAGTGTATGGTCACATTTTTATGGGATTAGCCGGAATATATAAAAGAGTTTAATCCCGGGTTTAGACCTTCTGCCAGCTGCTTGAAAGTAGGTAATGGTGCAAAATCAGCCTTTCAATGCATCTTAAACAACCCCCCCCTGCAAAAGGAATTGTTGTTGCTGTTGTCAGATCAGTTATTTGCAGAATGTGTCCATGGAATTTTGTGTATAGAAATAGTAATCCCAAATTTCAATTTGTTCTTATTGGCTCATGCACTTCATTGTCATATGTCCACTGGCAGACAGCGAATTTAAGAAGACCTCCACATACCCCAAACCAATTTTTTTTGTACCCATATGCTAATTCACCTTAGCTACAACCAGTAGGTAAAATTAGAGAAAAAGAAGAAACACTATAAACTTTTTACAGTGAAAGGCACTCAGTTGCTTCCCATTAAAAAGATTAATTGACCTGTGAGTTCTGTAAAGGTTCTGTACCCCAGAAATTCAAAACTGTACATTTAGGTGAGCTGTTGGCCATTTCAGATTTAGATGTAAGTAATGATTTATATTTTGGTCCAAAGTGTTCATGGGGCTCCCAAGTATCTGCCAGTGTGGNTTCAAAACTGTACATTTAGGTAAGCTGTTGGCCATTTCAGATTTAGATGTAAGTAATGATTTATTTTTTGGTCCAAAGTGTTCATGGGGCTCCCAAGTATCTGCCAGTGTGGTATGTTTAAGCAAAAAACTAAGCCATCAAGGAAAAAACATGTAGCTTCCTGACAGTTGATGAACTCATTCAGACAGGGCTAAAATGGGTGACCAGAGCAGGTGGAAAGGAGTGGTCTGATTTCCCTCCCAGGAATGGGAGGAAAATGGGAAAAGAGCAGGATTACTGCTGCAAGCCAGTGTTCCATTCAGGCACCATGTGGAACTGCTCCCTCAGGAAGGTAAAACTCATCCTTGAGAGCAGATAAAATTTGGAGTAGGAGATAGAGAAATTGTGCCAAGCTTTGTTTTCAAATTATTCTTTTAAATACTATGTAAAATTGATCTGTACCCTTACTAATGACACTTGAATAAAGGATTGTGTTATAAAATATTAATGTACCAATACCCTTCAATTACCAAGCTGATTACATTTATTTGCCTTGAAGAATACATTGCTGATACAGAATAACAGATGAGTAACAGGCAAAAAGCTGGCAAATTAAGCTCTTTAAGATATTGTCCAAGGTTGTGGCTTAAAGAATAAAACACAGTGACAATAGGATACTTTGTATCCATTACTTTTTGTTTAAGTCAAAATATCTGTATGCTATTGCAGGTAGCCGAGACTGACAAGTTCACAAATGCAGTCTCATTTGTGAGTAATATCATAGGATATTCTGCTAGTAAAAATTTACAGTTAAATAGGCTTATAATTTAGCATGCATTTTATCTGAATATCAATGTAAAAGTTTTTAAAATTCATGCATGTTTCCATAGGTTTTAATTCAGACACATTTCACACAAGTTGGATATTTAAAAGTACTGTCCTCTGCTGAATCAGCGATATAATTTCTCATTAGATCAAGTTCATGTGATGGTATTAAAAATGTGTTTATTTCTTTTTCTTAATGTTCTTCAAACGTGATTTTGAAAGGCAGATATATGGTTTCTAGGTTCACCCTAAAGCCTGTATCTCAAATATTTATCTTCATATAAGTTTTGCAGTTCTTTGGCTTCACTCTTAGCTTCAATCACCATTCACCAGCTTTCTAAATCTATATACATTCTGTAGCTAACAGGGAAATGATTTGGCATTCTGTTCTGCTGACAGACAAGATAGACTACATCTTCAGTTTTGTCAAAATAATCAAATTAGCTTACCCTCTTTAAAGAAAGGATTTTTCTGACCTAGATCTTTTCAGCAGAAGCCAGTTAGGGAGTGACCCAGCAGTTATACTGGTACATCTGGTGTACTTGCAGTCATTGATAGCCCAAAGTACAGTGGGAAGTGCTAACGTCTTAATCTATCTGAGCTGCAGCCAGACAGCATCCTTGGCTGGTCTGAGATTCAGACTTTAAGGCTGACTGGGATCATCAGCTCCCCTTTCTGACTTCATAAAGGCACTGTTAAACACTGAGCTGTTGCTGACTAAAGTACAAATTCTGCTCATCTATGTGCCTCTGCAGGAAACCATTCAATCTCAGTTTGTAAACTCAGTACAAGACATAAAAGCCCACCAGTCAGTCCACTCATTGTTTATCCAGGTTCTTATCACTCTTACTATGTAAAATTAGCACTGTGTTACTACTTTCCAGATTCAGCTTATAAATTCTTGGTTCCTGATACACATTTCCCTATTCATTTAAGAACACAGGAATAACCTCTTTCAATGCTAACCCTTAATTTGGTAAGTAAAACACATTTTAGTTTATGAACAGCTTTCAAAATAACACTTCAAAGATTTGTGGGGTTTCGTGGGGATTGGGTTGATTTGTTTGGTTGGTTTGCTTTGTTTTTCTCCTAAGACTTATATCATTGATGTCCTTTGCGGCCATTGAAACACTTTTACTAATCTCTAGCACCCTTTGAAGTGTGGACATCAGAACTACACAGAGGATTCCACTAATGTTTTCATCAGTGTGAGAGGGAAACTCCTCAACTCACTTCGTTAGGTCTTCTCCATTAAAGGATGATTAGCCTTTTTAAGACGTTACAGTTGGCCCTCTTGCACTTCGCATCCCCCATATTGCAGCTTCAGATCTTAGCGGCATGATTTTTTAGGGATGTAGGAGACCCATTTCGCAACTGTGCACACAAGACCTGCTGCCGCAGAGGTGGCAGCGGCATGGGCAGTGGTGGTGGCTTGGGTGGCAGCGGAAGCAGCACATGAGGTGGCGTGGGTGGCGGCCACAGGGGCAGCAGCCATGGGGGTGGCATGGGCGGTGGCGGCGTGGCCGCCGTTCAACCTGGAAGTAGGGCTGTGTGAATCCAGATTAAGACTGTGGGTGTGTAATATAGGAGACTCGACTGTATTGCATTCATGTTAGACTGTTTCTCTGCTGTGACTTCCTAAATAATTTTCTGATCTCCTTTCCACAATGGAATGGTTCAATAACAGAGGTAAAATGCCTTTCTTGTATCAGTTTCACATTTGGCTGCATTATACAGTCAAGTCTCCTATACCACAGTACCACGGTCTTATTTAGGTCCCATGAAGCCCTACTTCTGTGTTGAATGGCAGCTCATTAATATGCAAATTTGGCCCGCACCCTCACACGGCCCCCCGGTGCTGTTTCAGCATTGTGTTGCTGTGTATTGGTTGCCACGGTGGCCGTGCTGGGGGGGGGAAGCAGTGGTGCGGGTTGATTTGCATATTCATGACTGCCTAATTGAATATTCATGTGTGCCAGGTCGTGCATGTGGAGTTGTGAAAAGGGGGCTCCTTGATCACTGAAACATCATGCCACTAAGATGTAAAGCCGCGATATGGGGGGCGTGAAGTGCAAGAGGGCCGGCTGTAATGCGTTCCATGTAAACAGGTCCAGCAATCCAAGGGAAGGGCTTTTCTGGTCTTTGACTACTTCTCTTCATCACTAGTGATCATCATCATCATCCACAAATGCCTGGCCATCCTTTGAGTTAGAGATGGAAATACTTTTCTCAATAAGTGTGTTTTGTCCATCCTAATCTTTAAATTTGTTAAGTAGTTTATTGGTATTGCATAGTGCTGATGCTTTAAATAGCATGTCATATCACCCTTAAAAATGCTTTACCAGAAATCTAAGGAATATTTTATCCACTTGTAGCTGGACCCAGACAGAGTGATATATCATAGTGTACTCCTATAAAATTTGCTTATTCTTTATTTATCTATCAAAAAACTTATTTGGGCTCCTCATAATTGAAAAGTTTCCTGTAATGCATTGTGTTAGATAGATGCATACAGTATTCTCTTATAAAAAGAAAATTAAGAAAAAAGGAAAATTTGTGAGAGTTTGAATCTTCTGACACTTCACACATCTACAGGCTTAAGAGATTAGAGTTGCATTTTCTAGGTCTACTTTTTGAAAAATTCTGAAACCTCTAAATACTGGAATAGTGACACTGAAATCAGTGGCATAAATGGCACTGGAAAACTCACAAAAATCAGGGATCAAATGCTATTTCAGAGTTAATTGTTCAATAAGGATGTAATGGGCAATTAATTTAATAATGTTTAAATTGTTCTCCCATGAATACCAATCAAGCGATGAAGGAACTACGTTTGGAACAAAAAAAAAATGTGTTTCCATGAGAAAAGGGCATTTATATTATGTGAACTTTTAGATGACTCAGATTATGGAACAGCATCAATGTACATATATAACTTCCTCAGTTCATTTTGGTTCAGGGAACTGAATTTAGAAAGTGAAATATGATTTATTAATCTTTAAATTAATGTTGTTGGCTAGTACCACACTCCTTGTACATTTAGTGAATATGAAAGGTTTGTGGGTTTTTCAGTGACCATGACAAAGAGAAGATAGAGGCACTGAAAGCAAAATTAAAAGAGGAGGAAGTTTATTTATCTTTACTGAATCATCTGCTGAGTGTTTTTTCTGGATATCCAGGAAACTGCAAAACATTTAACAGAAAAGTTACTGAACAAAAAATTGTTGGTCTCCAATGTCCGTATTATTGGTTTTAGGTCAGAGGAGGGAGGTTCAGTGAAACACAGGCATGTTGTTGCTGTGTGAGAGGCACTCATGGTAGAAGAGAGATGTACAAATGAGCAAGAGGTCACTGAAGAGAATGAAAGGCACTGCCACTAAATGATAATAGAGTAACCATAGGATGTACATGTGACAGGAAATGGGCACGTAGAGCAAAACTTTAACTTAGAAACTGGAAGAGGAAAATTCTGAAGTGATGAGAAGTAGAGGAAAGGAAAAAAATGAAAATACTTGGAGGGAAATGGAGGCCTTTTAAGAACTGAGAGAATGAAGATAGTTTCCCCTGTATACTCCTTTATTCTCCTTTCATAACATGTTGTTAGTGAGTTGGTTTGTTAGGGTTTGGCAACAGGATACGGAGTTGGATTTAGAGGAGGAAGGCATCCTCTTTTACTCTTTCCACTCCAGGCAAGTTACTTCACATAGATCTCTCTTTCTAGTGCAAGGTATGTCTTTCTAGGTATGGACTGAAAATTCAGTTGCCTTAGAAGAAGCAGATTGGGAATTCCTCCTTTCATCATTTAGTTTGCTTAAAAGTATGCATCATGCAGAGGGTCCACATCAGAAGGAGAAAGAACCCCGGCAATGTCATTGACATTTCTTTTTTTCTTTCTCGCATGCAGGAACATACTCAATTTAAATCTTCCAATTTTTCAAGGACAGGTTTTCTCTGTACACCCATAACACAGTAAATCAGATCATTATCTTGGACTTTTAATCTCAGAACTGTAGCAAAATGAGGAAGTTGCTAATTGTAGATGTCAACATTTAAAACTTTCACCAGTTATATGAGGGATAGTTTAAGTAAAACAGTCATGCTTCCTTTTGTTTTGAAGTGTGACGTTTTACTTTTAATGTGCTATATTCTATTCTTACAATAATAGCTCTCAAATAAAGCACAGAAAATCTAATCTGATATTTTCTATCTTCTTTGTACTTCTCTTAAAGCAAACTTGTTTGCTTTTCTTTATCAAACTTGGCAAGGGTTATTGCTTTACTCACACAAATTCCAGAAGTTCCCTGGAGACATCCTTTTCCTCTCATCAGCCTTCTCCACTGCCAAATCCCCTGACAGTTCAGGTCTTTCAAAAGTTTCTCTGTTGTGGCCAGCCTGAAGCTTTGCCAGTTTTTCCTGGTTAAAGAAAGAAGGGTTCATTTGGTAGCAGCACAGCTTACAATTGAAAATGGGGAAAGGAGAGAGAGAAAAATTACCTTATAACTGAAACTGGACGAGTGGGGTTTTTCCCAAGGTCTTGCTTACCAAAGCACACAAAGAGTCTAATTCCACCCTGGCTCATGGCATTCTGGTCACTGGAATTACATCAGTGTAACAGCCTATTTAAAATCGTGTTGCCTTGGACTGTTTAAAGAAAGTTTTGTAAGGTTTTATCTGCCTTACAAAATTAAACAAAAGTAGTTTTATTAAGTCTGGAATGATTAGGAATGATATGATGGAAACTACAATCACTTGTCCAAGTCCTCTAGGCTGTCAGCTATATCACCTTCAATCTTATGGTTAAATTAAAGCTACAGTGGCTTCACATTTTCATTTTGATTAGTAACGTACTCTTAATTTGATTTAAGTGATAACTACAACTCCCTAATACCATGAAGCAACATAAAAAAGGTATCCTGTGTGTTGCCAGCATATGGTGTCTATGCTGTTCTGTGAGACTGTAATTTGATAAGGATTGTACACTACTAAAAGAAAATTAACAGTGTTTTGGTAAAAACATTTAAAAGTTGAGATGATGTTGCTGAAACACCATCATTTCCTGATGCTGACACAGCTCATGTAGAAACAGTTTTAATAAAGTCATTACAGGGTCAATGGAAAATCTCTCTACATATCTGAAGTGTTTTGAGTGATTTATGTAAGTTCATGGATATTCATTATGATGATATTATTTCATGTTTCCATGGACAGGCAGAGCAATGTCACCGGTAATGTCCAAAATAAATTATATCATCATAAAGCTGGACCTTAAATGCAATAGAAGCCAATTTAAGGTAACTGTTAAAGTCTGACAATTAAGGAAAGTTTAAGGACATATTTCAAGTAGCAAATTGCCCTGCTCTGGGTAATTGTTGACATTCAGTAGGCTTTGTGATGCAGAAACAGACATATCATCTGTATTTTGTGCTACAAGTGGAAGGGAGAGAATGCAGTGAGAGAGCCTATTCTAAATTCTCTCACCTTGGCTGGTTTATAGGTACTCTGTATCAATACACTGTTTTCAATGCCATATGTGTCAGAACACTTCAGTTTTCTGTATTAGGTGTTTGCTGTTGTCTGTAGCTATCAAAAGATTCTTCAGTGAGGGTTCACGTGTAAGTAGTCATGATTATCCCCAGCAATTGTGCAACTGGCCCCAGGGAAAATAAGGAGTACTCATGGATTTCCTGATACAGTGTGGTTTTATATTGTCATTTATGTAGGATGATGATAGCTAAAGACTGAGATAAGAGTGTCAATGTGCTTAGGAACTCTAACTAGTATTAAGAGACTGTCAACAGTTTGGCACAGAGATTAACACAATTGACTGAAGATAACCAAAGGTAGAGAGAACAAGCAATAAAGAGTTGAAATTATTCGCTTGAGATTATTTATTAAATCAAAAACTGAATTGTGGAGTAAATCTACCGGTTTGTTTAAGCCAGCAATAAATTTTCCCCAAGGTTCAATGAGACCAAGGTTTATCCTACATGTTATGGCCTCCCTGATTTATCCCCCTTTCCCCACCAGGCCTAGGACATACCTTAATTTTAAAATACCGTGGGCCATATTCAATACAGTGTGGTCACTTTGCTAAACATACAAAACCAGATTGGAAGGTTGGTTCTCTATTGAGCTGGAAGATAAGTCAGCCAATTTCCTCATCAATGAAGTACTGAGAAATGTGAACAACATTCACAAAGATGTGAATCATGGTGGCTATTAGAAGTTCCAGGTCAAAGTGCTGCCTTCAGAGGAAATCTGGAAGGTAACATAAAGGGAGCAGCCAGCATTTCTAGTTCCAGCTTTGGAAACATTAGACTATTTGTTCACCCCTGGTCATGTGCCAGAGCCCTTTACACACAATAAATATTTCAGGGCAGATTAAATTCTACAAAAATTTCCCATTTCATGTTCTTTAATCTACTTTATTTCCTTGTATGGTGGTTCTGCTTTTGTCTCTGAAAATGCTTGTGTAGGCATTATAGGGCCGCTAACTTCAGGATCCAGTCATACCTGTATTGGTTTTCTCCAAAACATAGAAGATACTGATTCAAATCTGTGTGACATTTCTTGAAAACATGCAGTATTCCTGGGAAATGGGGCCTGAGGAGAAAAAAATACGCTTAGAAAAGCTGGATAGGGGAGCCTGTTCTTTCATAATCATCTAATGCCATCAACATGGTGTTTAGCTCTTCGTGTTAAATTGCTAAAGTTAAATGAGAACAAACAGGAGGAAGATCAAGTGAAAGAGAAGATAATTTTCCAATGTTGAAACCTATCATTATGATGAAATTCAGAATATGCTTAATGTCCTCAAGGACACTATCTGGAAATAAAAGCCAACATTGTGACACTTATTACACACAATTTACATGCTATTATCCTAGATTTGAATGCTAAAGAAGAGTGAAAGCTTCAGTGTTTTAATTCAGTGATAAATAGTTGGTTAATGAAGGCAGAGAGATTTTATTTTCCTAATTTAGAGCTGCACCTGCATGACAGACTTACTGTATATCACATATCTATTATCTGGGCATGTAACAGTGATTTTGGTCAGTGAAATAGTACAGCTTAATAATCATATGGTGAACTGATGAAAACAGATACAAAATTAATGAAACCTGGAGTTATGTATAGGGAAATCATTGCCTTTTGTTTTAGCAACTTTACATTTGTTCAGCTTCTTCATTGCAGACCAAGAGCCACGCAGAAGGGAATAGAAATATGTTGGGTAGAATAGTCTTTTATGAAGAGATGGGAAAAAACATCAGGATAACAAAAGTGACTGACGAATAGTTCATGACCCTTAATGTGATTCAGACAAAAAGTTGCATCAGAAAGTTGCTCTAAGATGTTATGACCACCTTGCTTTGCCCTCTAGCTCACTTTATTTTGACTCTGAGAGCCATTCATCATCCATCCATTCATCATCCATCTATCCATCCTTCCATCCATTTCCCTCAATAACTAGTATTTTCTTCTATGACTAATAATTTTTTTATTTGCATTAGTTTCTACTTAATGCTTTAATTATGGTGAGGTATTTATTCTTTAATTCAGAGTCTGTACAGTACAAAGAGGTTATAGGTAAGCCAAATCCTTGTAGTTCTCAGCCAGTAACCAGAAGGAGCAGGAGTTTCACCAGTTTGTATAAATTGTACCCTACCTTTGCAGGGTCAAGGTACTCCTAGCTTTCCATTCCACATTCTGAGTATTATCATGGTTGTTGACTGCATTAGTTAAAGACCTAAACCTGTGAAAAGTTCTCTCAGTGCTTAACTTTAGACATTGGATTATTCTGAATGAATCTGAGAAATCTGACAGAGTATAATATTTGAAAGCTTTCAATGTTGGAGAATGTGCCTTTGTGACTCTTAATTAAATTAAACTTCTCCCTCTCATAACCTTACAATTTAGTCTCATATTACATAAATTTAAATTATTCAAATAGATCTGGATACTTGACTTGGTTTATTTCTACCTTCTTGGCTACACTTCTTTTGTCTATCATTTTCACCAGCGAAAAAAAAATCTTCCTGTTCTGTCCTAACTTTGTAGGAAAAGATGGGAATGGCACAAAGAGGATCTACAGAGGATTACACCATTGGACCACTCTGCTACTTAGAATGCAGAACTGTAGAAACACTACAATACATTCAGTCTGAAAAAATCTAGGGAACAAACCCATTTTGGTTTCTTTTCCCCTCCCTGTACTTTTGTGACACTAGACTGTGTCCAGCCAGGCCTAATTCAAACTAACTCAAAACAATTCATCTTACCACAATATAGAGTAGGGGTTTGATTCCTTAAATAAAAATTTCATCAGCAAACAAAAATACCTGGGCCCATTTTTCAGGTAGTATGTTCCTGTCATTACTGGATAAAAAGTAACACAGACTGTATCATGCATCACTGTTGAAGCAGGACTGTAGTTTGTGTTTCACCTCCTAACTCAAACAGCCTAAGTGCTGTCATAGGTAGAAAGACTGAATAATCACTCGTTACTTCAGCAAGACTTTATTCTAGTGCCCATTTTCCTGTGACATTTTTTCTAATTTTCATTACTATCCCTGCATTAAATAATGAGCAAGAGAAGCCTTTTCTCAAAAAAATGTGTGAAATAAGGCAGTGCAGATGTGGTTTGACTGTCACTTTAAAAGAAACAGGAGGGAATTTTTCCTGATATACAACAGCTGACTGATATCAGTTCTATTTGCCATCATTCCTCTTAGAAGAATGATATATTAGGACTCTTTCCCCTAGAGAAGACTAAGTTAAAACCCCAAGGACATTTTCAAATAGACTCTTATAGTTCAGACATTCTTATCAGCAGCATATTATGAAACTGTGCTGCCTTTCTCTTGCTTTTCCTATAAGTCTAAGACACTTTTCTCATAACATCAGCAAAGGAAGGGCAAATTCTATGCACATAAGTGTAAAAACAGCACTACCAAACTGCGTGGTGCTGGCATATAGCTGTAAATGACTTTGCACCTTTTCTGAGTACCCAGTCTTCTCTAAGTTACTGTTGAAATTCCATGTGTAGAGAAGAATTTGTCCATACTCCAATGAAAGCTGCAGCAGACTGATTGAAGGATAATATGCATGGATACGTGGATACAAGCAGCTTGTGGTTTTAGTGATGAGGTTAGCAATATTTAGAAAAACATACATCATGGCCAGTAGAGGGTAAATAGCTGCTGTGTAAAAATGGTATAAAATCAGTCTTTTCTTACTCAAAATGACAAATCCTAGCATTCTACCACTCTTATTTTTCTGTTGGCTTTTGTTTAGGATTATTTTTTTAGTTGCAAATCAGCCTAATTTTGGTAATTGCTTGTAATTCCTAATTTACTTGTTGTAAATTAGAGACAAAACTTATCCTTATTGTTCATAACAAATTACAGAAAGAGAAATAGGTACATGTGGTTTATTTACTGTTCCAAGTAAGACAACAAGAGAATTAAGGATACAGCTGAGTTTGTTTCTTGGTACATAAGCCCTCCACATACTCAAAAACACTGTTTCAGAGTAGATCATTAAAGTTTTAAGTATGCCAAATCCCACATTGCTAAGCACATACAGTGATCCTCCGCATAGTCGCGGTCCGTAATTTGCGGGATCACATACTCGCCGTTGATTTTCCAGCAAGTTGAGTGACCTGGCGCATGCACAGAACCTACCGCGACCTCCGTCTGATTGGGCCCCAGCCCTGCAGGTCACAGCACCGGCCCCACCCTCCCCCCCGCCTCCCTGCTCGCACAGCTCACACAGTCAGCCTCGTCCCTGCTCCCCCCCGCCCCACTCGCACGGCTCGCGGTGCCAGCCTTGTCCCCGCTCCCCTCCTCCCCACTCGCAGGAGTCGCGGCACCGGCCCCAGCCCCGCTCCTTCCCGCCGCTCGCAGGACCCGAGACTTGCCGCAACCGCAGCGCCGGGACAGACTCGCTGCTGCCACAGTGCTGGGATTTCCCACTCGCGCAGCACGCAGCACCACCAGCCACCACTCACTGCTCGCCTGCTGCCCCGGCGCTCAGCCCCACCACGGCATNAAAAACATACATCATGGCCAGTAGAGGGTAAATAGCTGCTGTGTAAAAATGGTATAAAATCAGTCTTTTCTTACTCAAAATGACAAATCCTAGCATTCTACCACTCTTATTTTTCTGTTGGCTTTTGTTTAGGATTATTTTTTTAGTTGCAAATCAGCCTAATTTTGGTAATTGCTTGTAATTCCTAATTTACTTGTTGTAAATTAGAGACAAAACTTATCCTTATTGTTCATAACAAATTACAGAAAGAGAAATAGGTACATGTGGTTTATTTACTGTTCCAAGTAAGACAACAAGAGAATTAAGGATACAGCTGAGTTTGTTTCTTGGTACATAAGCCCTCCACATACTCAAAAACACTGTTTCAGAGTAGATCATTAAAGTTTTAAGTATGCCAAATCCCACATTGCTAAGCACATACAGTGATCCTCCGCATAGTCGCGGTCCGTAATTTGCGGGATCACATACTCGCCGTTGATTTTCCAGCAAGTTGAGTGACCTGGCGGGGGATCACTGTAGTCTCTTTTGACTTTGGAAAATAGTATCTGATAGGTAAAACTGTATCTGTTTTGTAATGGCGTTAAAACCAAATTTATCCACCGTGTCAGAAATCAGAACTTGAAAAACAAAATAGGCAAGTAAACTTTTATTACACATTAGAGCCACCTCTTTTTCTTTTGTTTTGTCCATTTATGCTTCATGAGCTGTGCATAAAATCAGTATATCTTTCTAATTACCTCCCACAACATCTTTGTTGTATCATGCCTATTACAACAGATCTATTGTTTTTATGACACAGTTATCCAAGTGAATTTTTTAATTCTATTTACTTAATTTTAATTCTATTTAGTTTCAAACACATCACACTGTCATTTGCTGCATGTTCTGTGAAGGGAAAAGAGCAGAGGTCTAAGGATTCAAAGTAGACAACAATCTATTTCTTTATGGAAAAACAGTCACTCAGCGGCATTTCTTAATTTGAAATACGATGCTGATAATTATTATTATTATAAATTTATTTAAGGTAATTCACAGAAATGTGAATTGTAGATTGCTGCCCAGAAGAGTTTATAGCATCTGTTTAAGGTGTGCTGGGCTACCCTGTGCTCCATTAGCATGAATAGATCTTTGGATATTGGGCATAACAGTTCATAAATTCCTATGACTTTCATTAGCTACATCATCATAACATGTAGTAACAACACAGAAGAGGACTTTGCTGGTAATAAATATTGTGATTTGGCTTTTTTCCTTTAACTGAGTAATGAAAAAAGATATCCTGTATTCGCTTCTTTTACTGTCCAATTTTCTTCCTTTCCCTGTCTTAGTGCTTTAAGGGAAAGTTTCTTCAGTTTATTTTTCTGAGATTTAAAATGGTTTTGTTCAACTCAAAAACACAAGCAGAACAGCCGTTCTTCTATCTCAGTGTCTACACTGTGACAGTCCAGTAAACAAAAATTAAAACCAGAAGTGTTTACAACTGGGTGGTACACCCAAGTAAGGGGAAAAAGTTTTAGATATTTAGAAACATGATGTACCTTATTCAGAAAGCAAAGAAGAGTGACAAGCCAAGTGTTCTTTTCACATGAAACAATTATTTCATAGTTACGAAATTTGAAGAGATACCAAGGACAATAATGTTCCTCAGAGATGTAAAAAAGGCATTGTTTAACAAAAATGCTGGCAGTGCAATGAAGCAATTAAAGAAACTCACAAAAATATGATAATTTAATTTGCCTTTTGTGTTTTCCTAATGGTACTGTTATTTACTTTTGTTTGCCACCTGTTTCATCCTTCTGCTTATCATTAGGTGCTGTATTATTTTTTCCATTTGTTAATTGTTCTCTAGCTAATCACTGTCCTAAAAGATGAAGTAAAAGGGTGGGGTTTTTTTCCTGGTTTTTTTTTTCTTCATGGAAAGAAAATTAAAATTATGGATATACGTACATACAAAAAGAGTTATAACTGTTACTTTGATTATAAAGGTCCATTTAGGTGGCTTAGTAATATTAATATGGCGCTATAAATTTCAGATTTTTAGGTCTAACACATTCTGCTGTGCTGTAGGAAACTTGGACTCTGTGATATTATGTGTTTTAACAGCAATGGAAAACATGATGTTACAGAGCTTATGTTAAAATGCTAAGAATTGAAAATAAATTCTATTTCTATATTAGTACTTTATTTAAAATACAGTCTGGAACACCAAAAAAAAATGAGATTATCTCCCCGGTGAATGAAATATTGACTTTGATTAACTTTGTGTTGCTGTACCACTCAATCCTTGATATTGACCTACTTTTCTCTTTAATCATTTGAAGACTGTATTGCACTGAGACTTACGTCCTTGTTGTTTGGAGGAAAAATTGTCATACTGTTGTAGGCTGTGATTAAAATAAATTGCATTTACTGCAAATTTTAGCTTCACTATGTTAACTCCTCACAAGCTTGCAAGGAGGCTTGGAAGCAGCAGGGTTTTTTAAGCCAATCCCAAATCTAAAGTAGGATTGTGTTCAATATAAACATGATAGAATTATATGGGATGTCGGCAGAGTGCTGGTGTAGGACAGTGGAGGTCTCTGTTCGTTTCCCAGCTCAGACAGCAGATACTGTGCCTGACCTTGGATAAGACAATCTGTCTCAGAGTTCAATTTCCCGCCTGTGAAAGAGGGCTAATATCTTCCTACTATAGAAGTGTGTTTTGAAAATAATGTTTATTCATGACAGTGAGACATTTACTCAGCTGTAATGCCATGCAATAGCACAAGTTATGAACATCATGCCTAGGAAGGAGGGATTCTAACTACCAGAACAGGTTGTATGCTCCTGTACAGCACCTCAGAGTTTGACTGAATTCCTGATTTGTTGTCTTTATAATTATATTATTCTTTTTTCCCCTTATTTCTATTTGATGTATTTCAAAAAGTCTCCCTGATGACTTTGTAATTTACTAAATTAAGACTAATTGAGACTGAACAATACATTGGAATAAGGCACAAAGGAGATGGGCAAGGAGATATGCATATGAAGCTCAGGGAATAATGCAGGGTTTGACTGACCAGTTGTTCTGTAGGAGCTGACCTATCTGAGCACCAGGTTGGTCAGAGGATGGCCTTTGTTTTAGGTAGACAGCTATCAAAATTGGGATGGATCAACAACAGTATAAATGTTTCACCCTGAGTTCATTAGAAGAGTGGGAATTTAGACTGGACATTAGGAGGAACTTTTTCACAGAGAGGGTGATCTCAGTGGAATGGGCTGCCCAAGGAGGTGGTTGAGTCACCATCCCTGGAGGTGTTTAAGAATATGTTGGATGCTGTACTTAGCAGCGTGACCTAGATAATAGGATAGTGTGTTATTGGTAGAATGGTGGGCTGGTGGCAAGAGGACAACAGGTTAGGTAACAGGTGATAGGTTGGACTCAATGATCTCTATGGTCTTTTCCGACCTTACTGATTCTGTGATTCTGTAATGTCTCCCTGAGTTAGCCAGATTAGCACAGCGAGGAGTGAATGCCTGCCTTTGCCTTACATGGAACATAAAAACTGAAAAAGTAACAAAATAATTTTAAGGAGAGCAACAGGCTTGAGATGGGTTCGACCCATGTACAATTCTCTGGTGACTAGGGATCCAAGTGCCATGGTGGTGAGCATATTCTAAAGATTGGTAATAGGAATCACACTGGTTTTATGATTGAATTGTATATTGCAGTTGCTATGTATGCATTTTGCAAAGTGTAACATATTTGTATTGTCTTACACAATATATTTTGTATCGCTCTGCTAAATCAGAAATTCCATGTAACATAATCTTTAAACAAGTATGTACATTTGATATCAAACATTACACCCTCTATGCATGGCTATTCTAAAATAACCTGATCAGACAGTGTTGAGTTTTGGTGTTACTTCACACACAGCTTCTGAAATATATAAAAAACACTGTTGGCTAATTAAAGTGACTAAAAACAAACATGGAAGTAAGTATTCATCTGTCTTTTGATAGGCATCTGTCAATAATTTTTATGTCTGAACACAGTGGCTTTTTTTAATATGCATGGTTTCTCTTTTCAGAGTAGCTCACAGGTTCACAGGTTATTCTGAGTTGGAAGGGACCCACAGGATCATCTAGTCCAACTTCTAAGCAAACGCCCACCCAGGGATCAGTTCTCTAAGCATCCCAAAGTTTTTAGCCGATATGCAGACTTCACCTTCTGGCAGTTAATTTTGCTTTTCCTCATGTCTTTCATGGCCAGAATCTTGTAGAACTACATCTATAAGAAGATCAGAGATGCTATTGTTGACAATGAGAAATTTGTAATGGTGTATAAAAGGTAGGGGGTTGTAATAATATCGACCTCTGCTGGTGCCACACCAGCTTAAACTCGTGTTCCATACAACGACCTATTACAAAAATATTTTAAGTGGTTGTGTTAAGAATTTCTACTGTTTAATATTGGCATGCTGCAACTGAATGGAAATTGTGAGGGTTTTTCCCTTAGACTGTGTGCTTATAATGTGAGAACTATTCAGTAAACCTTCTGGAGAAGCATAGTTCAAGTTGCAAGACTGCTATACAGAAAGACTACATTAAAAATAAGTGCACTCAGTGGGTCAGTTCAATAAGCATTTGATCCCAGCTGCAAAGAGCTCAGTATTAAGCTTAATCTTGCACTGCTTTTAGCTCCTAGTAGTGCTTTCAGAATTGCATCTCTCAAAGATTATGAGATCTACTACTATTTTAATGATCTTAGGCATTCTCTGATTTCTTGCTGTCTCATAATTCACACATTTTGACTCTCATCAGGGCATGTTAAAAGACATCAGTATTTGCACAGCAAGCTCCTATGGGGTACTGTCAAAAATACTGTTATTTCATAAAAATGAGTACAGTTCTAAGCAAAAAAATAATATTAAGAGAGAGTAGTAGACTTTGAGCAAAATGCAAAATAATAGAAACAACAAATTGAATAAGATTATACTGAAAATCCTGATAGAGTTTGTCTGAATCCACCTTGGTCTCAGAATTTACTTTGGAAATTCCACAGAACTGGACAAGATCTGGATGGAGTTCCAACTGCTTCCTGTAATGGAGTTAAGGTTCTGAACGTGAAATAGCATATTTTTAACACAGCAAAATTCTAAGACATCTCACAATTTAACACAGGCAGAGTTAATCATAGGACTGAATTGATTATCTGTGATATCACTACACTGAGCAGTATAATCATATTGGTAGGGCTCAGCCAAGCAGCAGATTGGAAAGCCACATTATCAAAAATATTGCTGATTTCAGTGTGTAAGGTAGTTCACTTAGAGGTATTGGAGGTATATCTGTGCATAGCACTTCTTGCTCCTTCTTCCCCCTGTGCTCTAGAATTTCTGAAGAGTATGACCACATTTACCCTTAAATTATAGGGAGAGATAAATTAAGGTTTACATTAATGAAAGTGTCTACAAATGCTGAGGGAAGATACTTTTTATTTGATTAAATTAACAAATAGCCCAAGTCTTTTGTAGACAAAGAGTATGTTTTCTAATTTTTTTCTTGGTTGCGGTTAGTCTAATTCTCTCAATTTAAACAACTATGATGAAAGATAAATAATAAGATATCTTAGTTTCTTTAGAAGATTTACAGAGCAAATTTATATACATAAAAAGAACTTGATATTATTTGGGCCAAATGGAGTTGGAGGATATTTTGATTTTAACTGTGAAATTTTATGGAGGTAAAAAAATAATTAAAAAATTAGGAAAGCCTAGGTCTCAAACTGGGCACAGGCAGTTTCCTGGAGTGTAATATTTATTCCTTCAGGAGTTAGGCTACTGTTGCTATGTTTGCTTCACAAAGATACTGTAATAGCATGCCTGACCAACCTTAACTTGGCCATAGATGAGTGAAAACTCCCAGTTAATTCCTTCTTTCTGTCAAGGTCAGGAAAATCTCAATTTGGATCCATTGAAGGAGGAATTTTTTCAACAAACAAGTTTAACCTATGAGAGTGTTCTCAGCCTCACATGACTTAGAGCTTTCAATTGCACGCAAGGGCAAGATGACCTCATCTTTCTTGTGAAAACTTGTTGCCAGTTTATGCTTTTTATCATTTGAGAAGTGCATGTGCACTGCTGCATTGTGAATCTGATTTTGCCCTCTTTCCAGAGTCTGTGTTTTGAATCCCTTTGCTTCCTCAGCTCAGCTATGTTGGTCTCAGCCTATTTATGCACACAAAAAGGGACCGCAGCAAACACACATCGTAAGGCTTGAATGAGGTTTTTGAAAATTTAAAATCTCATTCATCTTGTACATGTTTAAGCCATGACACTGTAGTTTTTATATTCTAAAGTTTTGCTTGGAAACCATGGATTTTAAAAAAGAAAGGTAAGGGAAGGCAGAAAAATCATAAGGGAAGCATCAAATCTCCTGACCTGTTAAGAGATATTGGCTTCATACAGGTTTAGATATCATTCATACATTCAATAATGTATCTCTGCTGATGTGATCCAAGGGAGGTCTTGCAGTGAGTGTCTATTTCTTATAAGGGAGTAAGAGGCAGGGGGTTGCAAATCTGATACCCATAACAAGCAATTTACCACAGTACAGCCTCGTGGTGTGTTCTTTTCCCCATGAAATACAAATATCTGAACCTCACTACTTCAACTCAGATTTTTTTTTCCTATACAGACATCTTCAAATAAATTGCATTATCTGTAAAAAAAATGTGAAATTGTAATAAAACNTGTGATTCTGTGATTCTGTAATAATCAAATTCATTTTTAACTGACTGGTTTGCTCATAGTTTCTTGCAGTGACTTGAGGTGAAAATGGCCGCTTTATTTCTAGAGCTTTATAGGATTTTCTTTTGTCATTCTCTCTGTTGGATTCATCAGCATTTGATTGCAGGTGAGATGAAAAGTAAAAGCAGTAGTTTCAGTAAGAAGAGAAAACCCATTCAGGGGACAGCTTCAGGGTCCCTTTTTGAAGCTACAGCCCAGTAACATTTACATAGAATCTATTTTCCTGCATGTCTACAGGTTGTTACTTTAAAAATCACCTTTATCTTTATATTAACAAACATACTTATTTTCTACAATTCTAAGTGACAATTTTCCAGTTGCACTCCCACTTTTCAATATTCTTCATACCATCCACGCCACCTAAAGACAAATTTTAATTCATTTGCCTTGTCCAGAATGTTGTGAATAAGTATTTGCTATCTTTGGTTTGCTTATCTTCTTTAAAAATCTAGCTTCATTTAATAGCTGATGCTATTCTGTTTCTTTGTAACTTAGTTTTAGTGACAACTATGTATTCACAGGTCTCCTTCCTTTATAACTTAAACAGCTCTGCCAGTTCAATTTATTGATCATATTTCTCAAGAAACAGCTTATTCTCTGATACCAATGAACAAGCCATCCCTAATAGTTCAGAAACATCCAAAATAGTATATAGGTATAATAAATGTCAAATTTAAAGATGGTATTTCAAATATATTTTTCTTTCCTGTATACGTATTCCTTCACTATGATTTAGTTGTTTTCTTCTAGTCTTGTGATATTTGTCTTTGAGTGACACTTTTTTGAAAAATGCTTCGAGATAATACTCTACTATGTGCTTTTGCAAGTATTAAGCAGAAAATCAACAGAAGAAAAGTATAGTACAGCTGAAAGTAATATTACCTCTGCTATGCCTTTCACCATCACAGGTGCTATTGTTAAAGGGGATACGGTATTATTTTATATTAAAGACCTTGTTTTCCATCCAATTCTAAAGGACAAATGAAGGGAGAAGGAAGAAGAAAAAAGCTAAAGAAAGAAACCCAATACAGCAGTCAATACAATACTACAGTATTGTGGTTCAGTTCAGGAGATGCATTTTCAAAATGTTTCAAAGTATTTCTTGAGTGGTTTGCTGGTTTGGACAAATATGTAGCAACCTTGATGTATGGAGTCAACAGAAGACACTGACACTAACAAAATTTGAGTTTCAGCAAATACACGAAGAACCAGAAGAATCGCACGCATGATTTGATCTCTCAAGATACAAACAATCTGCATTCGGAATGGTTTTCTTGACACTGGCTTTGGCCTAAGTCTGTTTCCATTGGCAAATACAGTATGGGGCTGTGTAACAATGTCCTCTACAACCAGAGCAAACAGAGGTCACTGCCCGAGTGATCTCTTCCAGGCATTATTCCCAGCATTCCTCACAATGATGAGAACAGAATTATCCCAGTCTGGTTACCTCAGGTGTTTCAAAGTATTCCAACCACAGTATACAGCTTAAACTTTGTTTTATTTTTTCCTAAAGTTAATTTACATCCCTCTTTTTTTTTTCTTTTTTTGGTAGCATGCAAGTTTAAGTTCAACTCTGCGAAGGAAAGCATTTGCAATTGTAACTCCATTCAAAATTCAAGATAGTCTTAAAAGCCTGAAGCACAGATTTAAATGTAATTTAGTATTTCCTCTAAATGGATTCTTCTAAATTATGTTATTCCTCCAATAACTAATCAACAGGCACTAACAGTCTGTGTTATAAAGGCTTCTTATGCAAAATAAATGGCAAAAGAGTAAATTGGTATTACAGCACTTTGAAGCAAATCAGTTAAACTTGTGAGCCATTAAAAAATTTCCCATGATTTGCTTTAGCAGAGCTTAATTTTAAAAGTTAATAGGAAAGTTAACTCTCAAAGTCACCCTTACACTACCTACAGTGTTACTTATTGAAACTTCTGATATCCAACACTCTACATGTGCTCATGCATTCCCAGCTGTCCCATTCATCTTTTTACGCTTCTTACTGATGCTCTAGAGATTAATGATGGATGCAACAAAAACTTTCACTTTCTGTACAGTGCAAATGTGTTCCAGGGATCTGTGATGATGGGGTTCCCAAAGTGCTACTCCAGTCACTTTATATTTCTAAGGATGAAATTATTGTTGCCATTTAGCTTTTCTAATACTGTGAATACAGTTCCGAATTTTCTGTTCTCAGGTATTTTTAAAACTAATGCATCAACAAATGTATTTAGTATCATACTAAATCTGTCTTGCAAACAGTCACCAAGCAAACATATTGCTTTTAGGGGGAACCTTTTAAGAGGAACCAGTGTGACGAGTCGTTTGCTTAAACCTTGGAGTACTTCTGAAGGACAGCAGAGATGAATCAGAATTCTCTTCATTCTCACTAGTGTAATTGAAATAAATACTTGTTAACCTGGTGACTGTTTGGCATAAGAGTGTGACAGTTTTAATGATAAAATCAAAATTACTAGTTTGTATTTTTCGGTGTCTGAATACTCATCTATTATAATGCTGCAAATGTTTTTGTGGTTGGTAGGCCATGTTTCCGTGCAGGTTTTATCAACAGGATTATGTTACAACAATTGATTTTCTTTCAATGAGTAAATAATGAAATAATTTTAGTTTGCCCAGACCCAAATAAAAAATAGTCCTATACAGTCGGCCCTCTTGCACTTCGCGCCCCTCATATTGCGGCTTCAGATCTTAGCGGCGTGATTTTTTAGCGATGTAGGAGGTCTGTTTCGCAACTGTGTATAAGCGACCTGCTGCTGCGGCAGCGGAGGCCTTGGCCCCGACCTGGGCGGCGTCCCGGGCAGCGGTGGTGGCTCGGGCTGAAACGGGCAGCATGGGCGCGGTGAGGGCGCAGGTGATGGTGGCGGGGGCGGCTGCCATTCAACGCAGAAGTCGGGCTGCGCGGGTCCGAATTAAGGCCGTGGGTGCACGATATAGGAGACCCAACTGTATTTTGTTTTGAGAGGCTGCATGTCCTTATCTTTCAATAGATTATATGTGCACCGATGAACTATTCCTGTAAGTAGCACTATCCTTCAAAAGTCACCTGTTCCTGCTTATGTTATTCACATATATAATGTCAACAAACACTATTTTTGCAGGGTTGTACTATTTTCATGGTGTTATCTTGATTGTTTTGCGTTATATCAGGTACTGTTTGCTGTTAAGGACCTTGAAAATAGATCTTTCTCTGCTGTGGTAGGATATAAAACTAGACTACTTTCCATTTTAATACTATTTATTTGAAAGAAATAGCACCACATTATATTTTCCAATTTGTATGTAATCTTATTTCTTTCTAAATCAATTTTGTTTGAAAACTCTTTACAATCAACTGGAAGCTAACCTAGCTTCATTGATTTAGGCAGAAGTTCATTCCTTTACAAACAAATTGGGATCTTTTCTTTATGCTGCTATATCATAACAATAAGGTGCTTATATTCTCAATATTTTTTATTGTCAGGGTCAGATTTACTGATGGTGGGGAAGTAAAGTGTAAATAGAAATCTAGCGATTTCTGCAGAGGTGTTTCGTTAGGTTTTTTTGGTTGGTTGGTTTGGTGGTTTTGTTTGTTTGTGTTTTTTAAAGATACTAGAAATATGAAGAAAAATATCGGAAGTTATATCCTATATGCATAGGATAAATCCTATATAAAAATATAGGATATTTACAATATCCTATTTGATCTTATAAAAATTAATGCTGAACACCATTTCAATAATCAGTGTGAATTAAAAAAATAGTTTTATCTAGAAAATATTTTTTTAATTTCTTGATTGGTTGGACTAAATGATCTTCAAGATCTTTTTCAAACTTATCAATACTATGATACTATGATGTATCTTCCTCAAAGAATACAACTGATCCTCTGCTACACCAAACTTCTGTGAAGAAGGCTGTGTTTTAGAATAGGGTTTACGTGAAACATATATCTAGTTCATGAAAAACTTTTACTGTAAATTTGTAATTATGGCATTGGATAGAAATGTAATTACTGTAAAATTGAATTATGGCCTTGGATAGAAATAGAACCACATTTTACATATTTCACAGAGACTTTTTATACAACTCTTGTTAGTTGATATATCTCATTTTTGCTCTCTTCTTCCAAGCTGCTCACAACAGTTTCTATCTCCATCCTCTTCAGTAGGTCTGAAGTCTTTACCACACAAACTTCTAAAAATTTATATATGAAAAATTGTATTTTGATGCTTTTGAATCTACTGACACAAAAACTACCTGCAAAGAGTAGTAACACCAGAGTCTCATAACAGCATGTTTTCTTCACACACACTCAAGTAATCTTAATATGACCATTAAACTTTTGTGATTTCCTCTCCCATTCCATCTTCTCTCAGGTCAACATGCTTCTTCAGGTGGTTTCACTTCATTTTCTGGCTTTTCAAGACTAAATAAATGCTATCAACTTCAGAACGACATATTCTTAGAGGTATTCAGTGCTATTGGAGAGAAGAAAGAGAACAGCGGCCAATAAATTTCCCATTAATCTGCAAGTAAATAAAGTTATTTCAGATAAAAACTTCTCTTACGATTTTTAATAATAGTTTTGTCATAAGGAAAAATCATGTACCCAGAGTTTTTATCCAAGTGAAAGCAGAAGCTGAGCTTCAGCAGTTCTATACTTTTCAAGGATCCCCTCAAAGCAGTGAAGATCAAAATCAGCACTGTTTGGCTTCTTCTCCTGTGGCTGAGATCCTGGAAGCAACAAGAAAAAATTAATTAGAAATTTTAAAGGTGAGTGAAGCTACAGTTTGAGTAAGCATTAGAGGAGATGCTGGAGGGACAGACATCCTTCAGAAGGATATTACTGAGCAGCCCTCTATTCTGAAAGGTAGGAAGAGAAAACTGACGCTAGACCAAAGAATACAGATTTTCAAGGGGTGAAGAGGTTAGAGAAGTTGCAGTGCCTGAGACACTCAAAGTATGAGTTGCAAAAATAAGTTTATACTTGCTACCTACACCTTTCCTCCATTATTTGTTCTCCTAAGAATTAAAGATAATATTCTAAGTGGAGCTGACAGCNCATGGGAAACCATGGAAAAGTCAGCTATTCAGAAAACTAGTAATACCTTTGCAACACTGCCTATCTTGGTGTTGTGAATTTTCCTTTAATATCGAGAATTCTTTTTACTGATATAAGTGAAGTTGTGAAAATTGTGTGTTTCATGTATATTTAAATGATCCATGCTAATACTATGATCTATTGCATGGACTCGATGATCTCTAAGGTTGGACTCAATGATCTCTAAGGTCTTGTCCAACCTTACTGATTATGTGATTCTGTGATTCTGACAGTAGCCTCTTCATTCTATGTATAATAACTATCAAACAACTGAGCAACAAACATCATTTAGCTCTGTTTCATGTCAGTTCTTCATTTTCTTAATACAACTTTAATTGCACTATCAGTCTGAAAAATAAAAAAAAAAAACTAGGAACTTCACATTACGAGAAAAATCATGTCTGTTTTCNCTCTGATAGTTTCTTCTGAAGTTTATCATGGGAAACCATGGAAAAGTCAGCTATTCAGAAAACTAGTAATACCTTTGCAACACTGCCTACCTTGGTGTTGTGAATTTTCCTTTAATATGGAGAATTCTTTTTACTGATATAAGTGAAGTTGTGAAAATTGTGTGTTTCATGTATATTTAAATGATCCATGCTAATACTATGATCTATTGCATGGACTCGATGATCTCTAAGGTTGGACTCAATGATCTCTAAGGTCTTGTCCAACCTTACTGATTATGTGATTCTGTGATTCTGACAGTAGCCTCTTCATTCTATGTATAATAACTATCAAACAACTGAGCAACAAACATCATTTAGCTCTGTTTCATGTCAGTTCTTCATTTTCTTAATACAACTTTAATTGCACTATCAGTCTGAAAAATAAAAAAAAAAACCTAGGAACTTCACATTACGAGAAAAATCATGTCTGTTTTCTTTTACTGAAATATAAAATGGGTGTGTGAAGGGTTTAAGAAAATTTGAAAAGCCTCCTATTTACATTGCCCCATGCATATACAGTGAACCCCTGTGTATTCATGGTCCGCCATTTGCGTTTTGGCCAGTAATGATTTTTTGCAGTAAAAGGGAATACAGCATTGAACTCCTGAACAGCCTACTCTTCAAAGGATCTGCTATATAGCTCATAAGTAAACTGCAATACTCACAAGGACTTCAAATAAATTATATAAATAAATTATATTACTTTTCTGGCACCTCCTTCCACATTTCATATAGGGTTTCTTTCAGTTTAAGGGAAACTTAGAGGGGAGCACTCTGTTAAGGAAACACTAGAATTAGAAGTTCATAATAATGGTACTGGTCAGGGTCTAGAGGGGAAGCCATACATGGAGCAACTGAAGTCACTTGGTCTGTTCATCCTGGAGAAGAGGAGACTGAGGGGAGACCTCACTGCAGTTACAACTTCCTCAGGAGGGGAAGAGAAAGGACAGACACCGATCTCTGTGATGGCCAGGGACAGGACCTGAGGGAATGGCCTGATATTGTGTCAGCAGACGTTTGAGTTGGATACTGGAGCAGGTTCCTCATGGAAGGGGTCACAGCACCAAGNGACCAGGGACAGGACCTGAGGGAATGGCCTGATATTGTGTCAGCAGACATTTGAGATGGACACTAGAAAAAGGTTCAAGTGGTTGAACTCTGGAGCAGGTTCCTCATGGAAGTGGTCACAGCACCAAGTCTGGCAGAGCTCAAGAAGCGTTTAGAGGGCTCTCAGGCACATAGGGGGATTTTTGGGGCTGCTTTGTGCAGACCTAGGACCTGGACTTGATCATCCTTGTGGGTCCCTCCCAGTTCAAGATATTCTATGATTCTATCTTTATAAGACATGCAGAGAAAAGGAAATACAAAAGATAAACTCTAAAGTAATAAAAAAAAACTGTTGAAGCCTGTTACTCTTTTCAATTGACTTGTTAATAAACCTAAACAAAACTGTCAACAGATGCTGGAGGTATCTGACTAAAAACTGTAAAGAGACTGAAATGGAAAATTCCTTTCTTATGCATACAATTTATCTTTCTTTCCCATAAAATACAAGTATTCCCCATGATTTCCAGTGAGATTTTCTGTCTCCTTTGAACCTTGATGAATGATTTAACTGTGGGATCCACACTGGGTCAAACTCTTCCTGTAGTTGTGGGATTTTCTAGAGCTTTCCAAAAATATTTCATATCCATGACAAAAACAGAATAAATTATGTTGCCATGAAAAGTCTTTTTCTGGTCTTAGATCACAAATATAATTTTGAAGTCTTCATTATCTACTTTGCTAGTACAGTGTTGGAATGAATTATGACTGAAAGAACTGCCTATAAAGAACTTCTGCTGTCAAAACAAAGATGATACAACAGAAGAAGGTCCGATTTATTCTCAAAGGGTTTTAAGAACTCCATTTTGTAAAGATCTGACAGTCAGATTGTCCTATTATATTACTGCTTACCATCTGTATCTATGTAACTGCATGATACCCTTCCTTTATTCAGGACAAACCTTTGATACTAAAGCTGAGAAGCACAACAGGGATGAGCTCACACCTCCTGTAAGTGTGACGTGAAATTCATCTGAAATGAAAAGCAAACTTAATCAACGTAGTTTAGGCTCCCTGTCACTTCAGAGAGTCAGTGCACAGACAGAGGCTCCATTTCTGTCATTCATGTCATCCTAGGGTGCTGTCCATGATGAACTGAATCTGGAAATTTCATGGTGGGTTACTGTAAGTCATTCATGTCCCTGAGCCCTGGAACAGTTGCTGAAACCAGTTTGCAGCCTGCAGGATGGATAAATTCCACTGGAAGAACTCATCTGCTACACAACTGGGCTGATGCCCTGTTCTCCAGCTGTCACTTCAACATTGTATTGAAATGGGCAGAAGTGGCTTAATGGGTTATTTCTGGCATATAAGGCTACTCTTTATGTTCTCTACCTCTATATGACCAAAATTTCTCCTTTTCTATCATATGGCAGATGTAGCCAGACATTTCAAAAGGGATGGATGTTTATCTGTCCGATAAATATGTACTGTCTCATCATGTGTTTCTCATCTGTCTCTGGATTCGTATGTTAACCTTTATCCATGTCCAATTACAATAAGTTTTTCCAGTTCACCTTATGCCCAAAGTATTTAACCTTTTCCTATGTTTTTGTTTCAGCCAGACCATTATGGAAAAGTCACAGGACAAGTTCTGATGTTTATCAATCTCCCTTTTAAAGAGAAGATTCACACGGTGAGAAGAGGTGTCATACTGGAAAAGCTAATTAGAGAAAAAACTTTTCACTCTATAGCACATGATTACAGCAAGAGATTTAAAGCTTGATGAAGAACTGGATGCTGCGATCAGTAGACAATGTTTTATGCTGGGCAACAAGTCAAACTACATGATCATCCTGTGTTCCCCTCAGGTCTCCAAATCTGCATATGTCTTTATTTTGCTTATTCTTCTCTGTTGGAAGTGAATTTCTCTAGAAGTGAATAAGCTACCAGACTAATTGAGGTTTAAGTTAATCAATGAGTCTGAGCTGTTACTGGAAATGGAAGTAGCCCATATTAGATGAAAGTAATTCTGGCAGCTTGGAGGAATTTACTTTCAGAAAGAAAGAGAGGGAATGTGTGATAAGCAGTGAGTTACCAGGAATATGCAAAGGAGAGGGAAAAGAAACCTGACAAGAAAGAGAACTGGAAAAGGGAGAGAGCAGATATTTAGCTGTGGTACAGAGCTTTCTGTCCATCCCACAATCATGGCTGCATAAGCCTAAAAGAAGTTAAAATTGTGAGGGCTGGAGTATTATTTGGTTTGTATATGATATTTATTATTTCTGTAACTATTATAGTTCTGGTCTTTATGGAAGGAAGATAGACTTTTTAAAACTATGAATTGTTAGAGATTTTTAGTCCCATATATTTTATTTCATTTTATGAACACCCAGAAGGCAACTGGTAGGAAAATCTATCCGCTGAATTAAGCTCTAGTTCCCCGTGAAGAAGGTTGGAAATATCTGATAATCTCTGCTAAGGCTCTACTCTGTGTTTAATTTCTTTCAGCCACACTGAGAGCAAGAGCTAACTTAGCCTTGAAAAGCAGATTTACATATCTCGAAGTCAGTCATTTGTTAATGATAGTCTAAACATTGATACCTGAAGTGCACAGAGGTGCCAAGACCAAGTCTTGTATTGTCCATTCAAAAGGGAAACATATACCCACACTTCTGCAAGGACAGACTAATCATCATGAGCTAACACCCTACCTTGTGAGGTTCTCAGTAATTTCCAGACTCAGCTTCAAGGTGAGTCCATCTAAAAACCATCCTTTCTCATCTTCCACACTGTAGTCTTCTTTGTCCTTGCTTATGTGTCTCTGAAGTATATTCTCCCTATTTATCTTTCTTCCATTCATTTCATCTTAATAAACTTGTAGAAAATATGTTTCTAGTGTGCACTGAACCAACAAAAATAAAAGACCTATCCAACTTGTTATCACTTTCTCATAGCTGTAATTTCAGAGCAGCATAGGATTTAAGAATATGCTTGCAAGATGGACCTCAGCCTCTACCATCCTTTCTAACCAAAGTACTGAAATATTGATAAAGAGTATCAGCCATTTAAGGTTAAAATACATATTATAAATCAGACACCAACAGATGACCCCAAACTGGATATATAGCTGAATTAATTTTGGTTTCATGTGACGTCAGTATGGCCCATTGGATGAGTAACAGCCTTGCCTTCACTCTGAGAATATCTATTATCTAATTTGTCTTACTTGATTTTCAGTTTCAGGTGGTCAAATTGACCATGTATATTTGCTTGTGTCAGTAGCTAATTTTAGGTAGCTAGTCTAATTGAGGATGTTATGCTCCTTTAACTTGTTAAATGGAAATTCACATTTTCTGATTAATGTGATTCATTTATATTAAATTTACTTGACAGGATGACAATGTGTAATATAGAATACAAGGATGACAGGGTTCTCCATCTTGTCTGCCACATTTCATTATGAATGGTCTAGTCAAGGCTGTGGCCTCTTACCTGCAATATGATAAAATTTGAGCAGTACTGCAGCCATACATGGTCGACACAATCTGTTGTCACAGGTGGGGGTACGCTTTCAGAAGCGCGGCAAGCTAAAGAGTTTTCCTACATTTGTAATCTCTGTACCTAACTAGCTTTGTGACACTTGGGTGGCATTGAAAAATTACTGAGAAAAGCCTAAAGAAAAAGATAAAATCCTTGAAAAAAGCTTTAAAAAAACTTTAAAGGATGGAACGGAACAAAATTTTGGAGGAGGGAAGCATACAAGGAACGTTAATGGTAGAAGAGAGAATGAGTTAGATTTGGAACATGGAACAGTATCCAGAAGCTGAAAAATGTGCCAAGAAATAAAAACATGGCAGCAAATAAAAAATAAAAAAATAAATAGTACCAGTAGCTTAGGCACAGTGAAAAAAAGAGGAAAAAACAATAGATAACAGGAAATGGTCCACAACTGTGTCCATAAAAAAATAACATATACAAGCTCATCCTCAGCTGGGGCTCAGGGGCCGCCAGAGATGCAGAGGGTGATGTGCCAGTCAAGAAGCTCTCAGACCCAGGGAAAAAGGAACAAGAGGTCAGAATCTCTTCAAGATCACAGATGATGTAAAATATGTGGTTTTAAGTGGAAACCTGTGTATCCTGTTGCTCCTATATGTCAAATGGTTTGCGTACACACATGTTCAATACTTGATTTCCTGTGCCACAACACTTCTAAGTGTGCAGGCACTCTCATTGCCTTCTAGATAATTGTGGTGAGGATAGGACTTCACCTGCTTAAACAGATTAATCTGCACAGTCAGTCCAGCATGTCCTGGCTCATTTGTGCTATGGTAGTCCCACTACAAAGCTGCACACATACAGCTGTCACTGACTTCCATTCAATTTGGACAAAGCCTTGAGACATATCTAGTCCAAGATCCTGCTCAAATTAGTTTCGCCACTGAGTTCAGATTTTTCAGGGCTTTGTACAGTTGGGTCTTTAAATAAAGAACTGTGTCTCCAAGGGATAAGATCAACATCCTCTGAAACGCCTCAGTTAAAACCCCTATCTCCCCTCTATTATAAGAATTCACTTCAAGCTCTTTCCCTATCCCCTGTAAAACTGGATGTGCTTCCTAGCCCTATGCTTACTCAACTCTCATCATACTAGGAACTTTTATTCTCATTTACTGTTCTACTGCCCAGTCCCTTATTCCACAAGTACAGTTTTTTTAACTGTGCCTGAGAAGAATGTGATGGCCAGTGCAGCAATGTCTGTTGTTTCAGAGAGGTGACCTTGGTGGTATAGATGCTACTGCAGTTTCCAGCCTCACTTCTGCAGATCTCATCTGACCAAGAGTGACAGGGCATGACCAACTGCTTCACGTGTCCCCCCAAGAAGAGATTTTTACGTTTCTGGTGAAGAAATTTAATAAACTTCTTATTGGCCAACACAGGCTTGAATTGCTTTTAAAAACAGAAAAAAAATTGTCTAGTAGAGGAGAATCACAGTACCTGTTCTGGAAAGATTTTTCCCTGAAATGTCTTATAATTCAGCATCTGGAACAGCACCTCTCTCAGTGTGGTATCACCAGGAGGCTCTGCACAAACTTAAGTTGCTGCTGATGGGAACAGGTGTTGCAGGTTGGCAGCTCTAGGGATTTAATGGCCATCTTATTAAAACTCCAAAGACAGACTAAATTTCTGGACAGTATAGAAGTTTTACACTGAGATTTAGGTGGTCATCTTGTCTTCAGAGAGGAGATTTTCCTGCTTTTCATGGTGTTGTTTCACTTTGACATAAAATAGCAGATAAAACAAAGCATGCAGCTGTCATTTCTTCCTTGTTTCTAAGACCCTCACTAAGGAACCCTAACATAAGCAGGCATAAATTTGAGGCTTTTTTTTTAATCAAACTTGCAAGACATCTTAGAAGGTAAAATAAGAAAGTGCTGTCCCCAATCCCTCCTCTCCAAGGTGAAAGCTCAGTGAGAATGCTGAATGGAGTTTTTAAAAATCTCAAAACATTTAATGGAATGAATGTAACTTTTAAATAGAGTTTTTAGACATTTCTATATCTTCAAATGTTCAAAATCCTTCTTGGACACTCAATCTTTTGCAGTGATCTGCAGAGATTTCACTATGTTTGTGGATAAATAGGAATTATTGCAGTAATTATACAGTTGCATATTCATATACAGTTGGCTCTCTTGCACTTCACGCTCCCCATATTGTGGCTTCACATCTTAACGGCAGGGCTTTTTAGCAATAAAGGAGGTCCCTTTTTGCAACAGCGCATGCACTAGCTGGCTCACATGGATATTCAATTAGGCAGTCATGAATATGCAAATAAACCCTCACAGCCACCGCCACGGCCCCCCTGCTCCAATTGTCCCATCTCTGCCCATGGCGGCCCTGCCACTTCCCCACCCCGCCCCAGCATGGCTGCTGCGGCAACCGATACACAGTAAAACAGTGCTGAAACAGCACCGGGGAGTCGTCTGAGGGTGTGGGGTAAATTTGCATATTAATGAGCTGCCATTCAACACAGAAGTAGGGTTTCGCGGAGCCCGATTAACGCCATGGGTCCGCGATATAGGAGACCCGACTGTAGCTACATTATGCTTATCTGCTAAAAGGACATTGTACCAAACTGTACCTGACTTCAAGCTCCAGCCTTTATACATCCAAGTGCTGGGTGGCCTGAAAAAAAAATGAAAAGAAAATAAAATCCACTTTAGTACAGTGGTAAGTGTCCCCACCTGGCATGTGGGAGACCCGGGTTCGATTCCCGCCAGGGAGACAGTGTTAAGAGTTGGACTAGATGATCCTTGTGGGTCCCTTCCAACTCAGAATATTCTGTGAAATAGATGCTTTAGCAAGATGAACATTACAAATTTACTGGTATAGTAAGAGAGAGAGAATAGAGAAAGTAGGAACAACAGGGAAATGAAGCTCAGCCAAGGTGAAGGCTATATTCAAAAAGTAGTATCATTGTTACAGCCATAATAGAAAATGCAAGGCATGGTATAAGTATTAAAGGAATTTGTTTACTAAAATCCACTGGGACGTCAGGGAAAATAAATTAAGCATTTAGGTACATTTTCCTGTCAAACAGTGTATCATTAAAAAAAATATGTCCTTCAAAAATAAGATATTTGTATGAGATTCTTTGTTCTTTTTGCATACTGTTTTACTTCCATGTTTGCAGTTTTACAATTGTAATGTTGTTGTAGCTGTAATGATCTAAGAAAATTTTCTGCAGTTATGTTACATTTGAGAATTGTATTTTTGAAAATCCAAACACTTTTCCCAGCTGTTCTAGTAAAAGTTATCTCTTCTCCCTGTAAACCTTGCCCCTTCACTACAAGAATACAGAGAAACAAGTTGTACTTCAAAAAGTTAAGAATCAACTATCAGCTGCATCCAAAGAAGTCCACACAAAGCAAACTCCATAGTTTTTTTATAGTGCAGGAGAAAGAATACTGATGTTTTGTGATGAAGGAAAATATAAATTATAAATTAAAAAAAAATCAAAGACACTTAGACAAATACATGAAAGTGAGGGACAGTTACACCAAATGCTCCATGTAACATGGACATGGCAGAAGATGTAAGAGGCTGGTAGGGATCCTTTGTAAAAACAAATTAAAACTTTTTTTGTCTTATCATTTTCTCAAAATAGTAAGATTTACTGGCCCCTCTTCCGATGCTTAATTTCTAAAGAAAATATAGAAGAAGAGAGGAAAAAATATGTAGGAAAGTTTAAAAAAAATTTCTATTTTCTGGATGTCATTTTTCAAAGAAAAATATTATGCTTTTACAAAGATATTTCCATCAGCCTGTGCTGATATTTGTGAATGGTAATAAAGATCTACAGTTGGCTTAAATGAAACTGGTAGCAAACTTGAGCTGCACTTCATTTAATTCATAAATACAGCTAAATGTTGCCTCTGTCATTTGTGAGTAATGTATGTGACAGTACACATAAAACTATAATTATGAATACAGGAATAATATGAGGTATATGAAAAACTCAGAGCTGTGTTTTGAAGTTTGAGTGGAATCGACTGTTTAGGAATCTATGGACAAGGTTCAGGGTAGGTCTGACACTATTTCACTGTTGCCAAACAATAGATGCTCCTCTTTTATAAATCCTTGTTAAAAGAGCTTTTTCTTAAGAGCTGTGATTCAGCCTGATCTTAAGAGCACTTCACCAGTTACCTGATCTCAGCTTGTCTAATCCGGGTCCTTGTAGCTTGAATGGCAAGGCCAGTCCAATTTTATTTGACGATAAATATATAACACAGGCAGAATTATCCCAATTTCATCCTTGATGTTACTCTTTCATTAATTTCTGGTACTTGTTTCTTCTTTGACCATTAACTATAGTCTACTGTCTCACTGTATGTTGAAGGTTTAGCACAGATTGTATTTATTTCAGAATTCCTGAGACCACCTGGATAGAGTGACCATATTCTTTTCATGGACACCACACTGGTAGTTGATACCGATTGGGAGGTGAAGATAATGGAACCAGAAAGAGTTTATGACACAGATTTGGAGGTGAAGATAATGGAACCAGAAAGAGGTTTTGGTAATAACAGACCTCTTTCTGTTCATCACATGAGACATTCTAATTCATGGAATGTTACTTCTCCAGTGGAGGACTGTATCAGATTTCCCGTTCTTGAGCTCAGTATTAATTATGCTTACTAGTGCTTCTGTAGTTGAAGGTCCCATGATAAACTCCTATTTTATTTTTAGGGGTTTATAATTCATCTTTAAAAGCCCACTTTGGACTGAAATATGTCCCCAGCATCTAACACCAACTTATCTGACCCAGCAGTAATATATGATTGGTATGGAAGGAAGAAGCTGCGCTTTGAATAATTCAAGGTGATTACCTCATGTGAAAAATCATTCTTTTCATGTGCTTGTCATCAGAATGGCCATATAAGTATGCATCTAGCATTGACAGGCTGTATCTCATCACAGCACTATGTCAATAAACATGGGCCAGCTCTCTAACCTACTTTTCCTTCCTGATACAATTTGCATTAAAAGAACTGAATTAGGTATTTTTAAAAGTCAATAGAAAATGTGGAAAAAGCTACATTTATCAGTCTTTTGACATTCCCAGTGCATGACTTTTAATAAGATACCTTAATCTGTGTGTCACCCAAGGAGAAATCATCTCCACTGATTCTTGTACTATTGGCTTTTTGTGAATTATGTGGTTATTCAATGTGAGAGCAGAATTACAGAGGATAGGTCTGTGGATCACAAGACCCCTGACACTAATGAATCTTCAGCTGTACGAAATCATCAGACTTAGCTCAGTACTGTCTTTCCAGACTACAGACTCAACTCAAAATGGAGTATCAAATTCTTTCTGGCAAAGAATACAAGTCAATTACGAATCAATGGACCATGTAGTTGTCAAAGTGCATTCATCAGAACAATGATTAAGCTACTCTTCGTATGAAGGAAATTAACCTACTACTTAATCCATCTCCCTCCCAAGGGATTCGGAAAAAATTTCCTCTGATTTTTGTCCCAAAAGTCCAGTAGTGACGGGGAGCAGACCAGGTGTTCACTGAGAGTAAAGAACCATTAACCCAACATAAGATCTACTGTATGACAAACTTGCCTCATTTTGTTGGTGCATTCTTCTGTGCTTATCTGCTAACCTTCACAAAAAATCCAACTGTGCACCAGGAAAACATCCCAGACATGCAGGAATGGAAGTATAAATGTAGCTATAACAGTGCAAATAAGCACTCTAGGAGAAGTAGAGATATTTTCTCCTTTAAAAACTATTGCAACATATCTTTGGTTCTCCATTTCCTAGCTGTCATGTCACTGTAAATAAGGTAATTATTTAGTATAATTTATATTCAACACTAAAGTAGTTACAAACACTTCTGCAATATCCATTTCTTTCCCACCTTTAGTTATTATAGCCTTCACTTCCATTACTTTTTTCTGATATTAGTGGATAGAAATACTTCAGTGAAACATGCTAGGTTATTGTATTTGCTAACCATATAATATTGATCCTCCTTTCTAAGTGTACCATGTACTTGGGTCATTCCAGAGCACAGCTGTTAGTACCTTCCCCTGGTCTGTACCTATTGCATATCCTTCCTGTGTAATTTGTTTTTCAGACAGTCATTGCTCTAATTAACTATAACATCAATAGTTCTAGACTTAGTGTTTCAGTACAGACTTAATGGGTAGTTCTGCAACTGAGATATATAATCACTACATATACTTAATTTCCTATGCTTTCTGTAGCATAACTATTGGAACTATAGCACTAATATTTTAAATGTGTCCATGTAGCATCAACCTTCAGATGTAATATGAGGGTCTTCCTAAGAAACAAAAAGGTAGAAACTTTGCCTACCAAAAGAACAGTAGTTGTGTGTTAATGCCTTCCTGATCTTTAGTTAGCCGTGTATTTCCACTTAAAATCTTGTCTTGATCTGCTGTTTCTCCAAACTACAACTCCAGTTTCTCAAACATAATGATGAAGAATCACCAGGAAAGGGAATACATATCTCAGCCAGACACTATATCTTTAAAATACATGGACAAAAATGACCTTAAAAGGTGATTCTTCAGTATTCTACAGGCTGCTGGAGTCATATGCAATGCTTATTCTTCCATGGCTTCTACCTGAGACAGTATGACCCTCATAAACTTTTATTTAGGATTTAACTTGAAATAGTGCAATAGTGTTCAAGAACATTTAAAGAAAATAAATTTTAATCTGCATGGAACTGAGGAACTGAGGATGAAAGACTCTTCTATATTAGGACATAGTTATATATTTTCAGTAAAATAAATTTTCAGTTAAAAAAAATATTTTCCAGTTTAAAGAAAAAGGTTTTAGATTTTCCACATTTTTTTCACTTAATAAATAATGTCTAATTGGTGTTCAAAATGTAAATTTAAAAGCATATAGACAGCATTCTAATTATGTCTTCCTGAAATTATTTCATTACCTCTCTTGGTAAAGTTCAGATTTAAATCTTTCCCTCTTTTTCAATTTTAAGGGCTTTTTTTCCATCTCTAGTTCTCACGGAAATGAGGCTACAATAAAATGAGGAAGATAAGGGATTTGGTATACTTTCCAAAACGTGTGCCTATAGTGCACAGCTGAGATGAGCCATATCAAAATATACGTTTCTTGGTTTTGTGATACAGTGATCCTCTGAATAGTCATGATCCATAATTTGTGGGATCCACATACTCACTGTTGATTTTCCAAAGAGTTGTGGGACCTGGCACGTGCACAGAAGCTACTGCAAACCCACTGTGCCCACGAATATGTCAGTTGGTCCTAGTGGGGAGCCAGCGCAGTGCAGCTGGGATGCATTTAGTGTAAATGTGTGGTTTTGCATGGCTGGAATTGGCCTCTGCCTGGCTACAAGATGGGATGACGGGGCTGCCATTGTGTGTGTCTGTACGTGAGAGTGGGGGGCACCCTCCCCTGTCCTGTGGGGGCTGGCGCTCACTTGGCACGCTGCGCCGGCCCGGCCCTGGCACTAGCCCACCTCGACGAAGCACAGCCAGACATCTGAGACAAGCCCTGCTCTCAGGACTGTCCTCCAGAACTTATTAGGGGAGGGGGCGTGGCTATGGGTGTGGTGTACTTAACTACGTAGTGGGGTCACTCTCTTCGTGAATTCCACGACTCGCGTGAGGAGGCCCAGACCCAACAGCCGCAAGTAACTTGGATCACTGTATATACTAGTGTTTGCTCAAGAGCTGATTCGCAAAATGAAAGAACAGAGACCAGACATATTTATTCACTTCGGCCTCATATCTAGATATCTTCATTATTACATCATGGCTTGCATTTATAAATCTGATTTCTCATTTCATTTGTCTTAAGAAGTTAATTTAATGAAGAGTCTAACAATGTACATCAGTCCATCAGTCTTATCTTTTGTCATATGCAATGAGGAAAACATGGCTTTTAGTAAAAAAGCAGCGACATCACTTCTCCTATCATTTCTAAAGCCTAGTTTACGAAACAAACTGTTAGAAATACCTTGATTTTGCCTTAGTGTTGTTGGATGATGTATAGAATTTGGTTTCAAAAGCTGACAAGATGTGCTTAATACTCTGCATTGGTGCAATTTCCTCGTTAATAAATATAATTGTAGAAATAATTACCATCATATTTGAAAATAACATGATAAATTATAGTTGAAGCATATTTTAAAATACTTAAAATTATTCCAGGATCCTGAGTAAACTTAAGAATCACTAATTAGTTTACATTTTATGCCCCCTCCCTACCCTAAATCTGAAAGTTGTGCCTCATTTACATATTCTCCAAATTGTGAATTTATATTTCTGAAAAAAACTTATCAGAAATACTGAATAGTACTGAAAAGTTGTCCTCAGGAGAGTCCATCATCTCTTTCTGAGACAGCATTGCAAGCTCATGTATATTTTGAAGCTTTTTAAAGATGGACTAAGTGTATGAAAAGTAACTCTGCTAAAATATAGCTAGATGTAAAATGGTCAAACGTATTGTGACTTTCATAAGAAATAGTTGATATATGGTGTTATATGGTTCTCTGATACTCTCTCCTTTTCTGTTAGCTGAGTGCTAAGTGAAAAAATAGCAATAGCAAGGAAACCCACCATGGCTGTCACAAGACATCTCTTGTTCCCTCAGCACTTCTGTACATAGAATGAAGAATTAGTTATTTGAGTGCAGTAGATACTCTGGCTTAATGAAGCTGATAAGGGGAAAGCATTGCAAAGGTGAAAAAGTTCAGTCAATTAAGCAGCTTAGTTTAGCAGTGGATGTGTTCTGGCTGGCTGTGTCTCTTGCATGTTTTGCTTTTAGGGAAATTGTCTACATCTAATGTTGTTCAATGTCATTTTATCAAAGCGTTTATTTGAGGAACTTGCAGAGAAAATTAGAAGTGATGGAGTAGCCCAAGGAGGTAATGTCAGAGCACACAGGAGGTTCTGATGTGAAGCCCTTGCTTCCTAATTGTTATTATGCTTACAAGGACACTGTTAAAAGAAAAATGAATACCTTGTTTCACACCTGCTGTAAAAAGTGCTGCAACTCTGAGCTTGCTTAAATCATTCTTCTTGCAAGAAACTACCAAACAAAACTCAGGCCATTTAATTCCCAGATACCAGTAATTAAAATGAGTCACATCATCAAAGTTTGGCTGGGCTACAGCTTTCTTTTATTTTTTCATTTTCCCATAAATTTTGGCGAAGGTCAGATTTGTTGGGGGAGGAAAGAACCTGCCTGCTTTTGTGCTCACGGGAGGTTAAATTATGACTTGTTCACAGTGTCCCTCATAGTTCAGGACTTAATGGTCCTTGACGGGGATAACCTAGAAGTTAATTTTACTTTGTGTCCCAAAAGCAGTCATTGTCACTGTAATCCTTCTTGCAGGCTGAAGGGTATCTTCACCACCTGATCAGATTTTCAATAGCGATTGATGAGCAATACCATCAACCAAGAAGCACTTTCCTTGTGTTTTCTGGCAAAGAACAAAAAGAAAAAGAAAGAATTGTACCAGGTTATATTTTCATAAACATAAGTCTTTCCTTACTTTAAATGTCAGGTTTTGCTGTTTGTAAAAATCAAAGACAAGTGCTGCAAAATGAGAAACTGCTTCCTCTTTGTGTTCCTCTGTATTGCTCTGTGAGCAAGGCAAGACATTTATTGGAATTGTCAAAATAAAAAATGCATTGAAAATTTTTTCAATTCTGCTGCCAGAGGAGTTAAACCTGACTTCTTTTTTTCTAGCAGGGCCAGTCTTACCTACTTAAGCAGGCTGGCAAGACTGACTTCGGGGATTCACCAAACCCCCTGCAGAGAACAGATCATCTGCACAAAAGGTAAATTTAGTGCTGTGGCTGACAGTTCTACCAGACCAGTCCTGAACCTCCCTTGGCATTTGAGGAGGGGCACAGCTGGCTAATTTTTTTAGGCACTATAGGACTTGAATAAACATGAGAACTACGTGTTTTTAAAAGCCGTTTATTGTTAACAAACAATTATAAATATACATACAAATGAGAGGAATAGTTTTAAACACACCCTATACTATAAGTCCTTATCATAGCTGATGCCATTATGTTATATATAATTAATATGAAATATTCAAAATACGATTCAGATTGTTTTCTGCAGCAACAGAAACCTTAGGTTAATGTAACATTGTCTCCTAACAATGATAAAACTTTTTGGCCTTGAAAGATAAATAAATACGTTTCTTGATCCATGTTACCTTAGTAACTCATAACATTACCTTGTGAGTATTAGTGACTGTTTCAAGGGGAAACAGGTAAATTTTTTCCCCAATTTTATGAAATTGGCATCTTTTTTTTTTTTTTTTTCTGATCAGCTTGTGTGGCAAGGCTTACCCTCCCTCAGTAAGCATCAAGTTACTTGTCAACCAGCAAATGCAGTTAGAACCAGTTCTATATGAAGACGAATAAGCAAAGGAGATAATTTCTTTTTATACAAAGCAAATAGTACTCAAATAGTCATCCACCTGTCAGTCTTCACTGACACTGCTTACATGAGCAAGGATTATTCAGTTTCACAGGCCCTGTCCTTGTGTTATTTTTTACTGGAGGCATCTCTTGTAGGAGATGAACATAAAGAAGCATTTAGGAGTACCAGGAATGACAAAGCATCTTCCCTAAGCTGAAATTTCATAGTGGTGATAATAAAGACAAAAGGTGAAAAGAAGGGGGGGAATGGAAAATATTCCTTAAGGATGCATACAGGCAACAGCGACTATTATCATCCTCTCTGACCTCTACTATTTCTGGTTTGTCTGTGGTTGAACAATATAAATGTTACAATTCAGACATTCTTTACTCTCCTGAACACACAAAATAGAAAACAGAATTACAATTATTATTACAGAACTAAGAGAATAGAACAGATTGAGTATAAAAAATTAAAATATGACCCAGTTCAACCTAAAATAAATAAATGGTTGTGAGGTAGTTCTCATTTCTAGGGTTAGAAACACACATTGTACAGGCATCCATTTCTTAGCACAGTGCTTCTACTCCCTGACACTGTCCCCACTGCAGCTGACTGTGAGCAGGTTCCTGATTCCAGGGAGCACTCGGCAGCAGGAACAATCCACTTTCGTACAGTGGTAAGTGTCCCCACCTGGCGTGTGGGAGACCTGGGTTTGATTCCCGCCAGGGAGACAGTGTTAAGAGTTGGACTCGGTGATCCTTGTGGGTCCCTTCCAACTCAGAATATTCTGTGAGATTCTGTGTAAACAAGGGTGAATTCCTCACAGCTGTCAGCATTACTGTGCTGGGCTGCAGAGCCACCAGCACCCCTGAGAGCTGCTCTGCTGCCACTTGTGCTGCAGGCAACGAGTTTGGCCCTGCGGGGCTGGTATAGCTGGGTCCTCTTGCTAGAATAAAGGAATTCACAAGGAACTGGATGATGGGTGGGTTTAGCCCCCTACAGCACAGCAGACAGCTGAAAGATAAACCTTCAAAAGCTATTTAAGGAGAAGAGGAGGGAAAATGCAAGAATTTTTCCAGGACCTGCTGGCAGCTCCTCAATTTCTCCTCCTTTCTTGATTAGACCCCTCATTAAAAACAGGTGCTTCCATGATCACAGAATCACAGAATCACAGAATCAGTAAGGTTGGAAAAGACCATAGAGATCATCAAGTCCAACGATGTCCTGGTAACTGTCTCCTAGTGGCATCAGAGCTCCTCTGAACAAGGCTCTCCACAGGGGCACTCTCAGGTCCTGTCAGGTGTGAATTCTCTGATGTCTGCTAAAGTGAGGTCACATTTCTTAAACACTTCTTTAAAAGTTATTTGTAGGAAACTAATTGTCTTTGAGATGTCTGTCGCCTGACAAATTTAGATAAAATTAGTCAGTGAATTGAATGCCATTATAAATTGACGTATAAGGGTATATAGACATCTACAGTGACTTCACGTGAAAGCCTTGGTAAGCCAAACTAAAACAAAAAGAAGAAAAGATGAGACTGTGGAATGGTGAACAGAAATGTAAGGGGCATGTTTTCCTATGTAAAACAAGACTAAAAATATTAATTATTCAGTTTTGAAAAAAGAAAGCACAAGAAAAATAAAAACCCAACAACACTGTGTTGCAGTTATACAACAGAATGAGGAAAATAGAGGGAATGAACAGAGTCTTCCTGTTTTGAAGGACAAGGGGGCACTTTACAAAAACACAAGGTAACAAACCAAAAATAGAATGCGCTTGAAGTAAATGACTCAGATTTTTTAAAGGCTCCAACATACAAAGCACAGCATCTGCAGCTGCCATAGCTGAGATGGCAATTACAGTATCTATTCATCTTAATAATTTGCAGAAGTAATTGCCATGATCCAAAAAGTCAATCTTTTTACTATGATTATAAGCTAGTGTTAGACATGTTACAGAATAAGGTACTGGACTTTCACCTGAAACACTCTGTGGAGTGAGCCAGGACACTGGTAATGACAAGTAGAGATGTGCCCTGCCGCACTTCGCAGTTCTTCTGCCTCACCTGCCACCCTGAGACTCAGCTGCATATGATAGTAAATTTTAGGAAACACCATCTCCTTTCTTATTTTCCTCGCTAATAACAGTAGGCACATCCTGCAACTGTATCATCAGCTGCATTGCTTATTAAAGAATTTGAAAGGGCTTGAAAGAAGCAACACTTATCTTTTCAAGAAAGAAAAGGAAGGTTTGATTGTTTAAACAATAAATGTTGATTATTCTTGGAACTGCAATGTCTTCATTTTCTTAGAGTCAATTTCTGGGGTTTATTGTGGATAACATACCCTTAAATATAGGGTATTTAAGGGTATAAATACCAGAGAAATATTATTCAAACCTCTCATAGGAGAGGTGCATTCTGGAAAAGTCATCATAGTATTTTAACTAGCCTCTAAAGTATTTTCATATTGACACTAGGATTGGTTTTATCTTATTTCATGCTTCAGTTTGACCTTGTTCACCTAGATACCATGAAAACAAGCTTATTATTTTTTTTGCTCTGATGAATATGCTGAGGCCACACTGAATCAATTCCAAGTATTAACAGGACTCCTTCAAATGAAATCATCTCCAAAACAAATTGTGATTCTTCAGTATATTGTGTCATTTGTCTTATGCTTCTGCATTGAGCTCTCAGTTTTGGGTAATCTGCTGCTCAGCAGTCTCCTTTGATCCTCCAGACTTTGCTGTTCAGTACTCAAAGGAACAAATAAACCAACCTTTGTGTTTCATTCTTTGCATTCATCCAACCCGGAGTTTATCTGGGCACAAGTCTAAATATATTTTAAATTACTTGTGATGTTACAGAAAATCTTGCTTGAGGAATCTGAAATTGTATTAAGCTCCTCCAAAATCTTTATAAATATTTTTACATTGCAATAAAATCGTCTTTCTTATTTTATAGGAACAAGGAGAGGAAAATGCGTATATTTTTCCATGGCTTTGAAAACTTAAACCTGTCATCTTTTTGTGTCATCTGTGCTCCCAATTTCTTGACAAGAACTTAAAACTCTGAAACTAAGATTTCTTGATTAATTAAGTAATAAGTTCAGGGCTTTTAAAGAGTTAGTTTCCTCCTTAGAAAGAGAGATATAAATTCACCTATCAGTTTACCTTTATTACCTGTGTAATCTCCATCCATTTGAAGCATCTCAAAATATTCAATTTATTAATTCTTACAACATCCTGTGAGCTACATATCACTTTTATTTTCATTTCACGAGAGCCTAAGTTCATAGGAGTGTGTTTGAGAGCGAGCAACAGACTAGCCTTGTATCTGTATGATTTTTTATCGTTTCTTCAGATGAATAAAAATTTTGAAGCAGAACAAGAGAAGTCAGTGTATTAATGTTATTATCTATTCAGTTGTGGTATTTCTATTAGTTGTTTTCTGGCTAATCTTGTAAGAAGCAGAAGATAATGAAAACTGAAAAGCTTAGCAAAAGTGGGAGAATGGGCTAATAATGCATTAGTCTTTTACATTTTACTCACAGTTTAAACCAAAACAATGTTATTCTGAATGAATTTCAAAGAATAAATAAATAATTTTTTTTAAAAGGAGAGGAAAGACAATCTAATATTAATGTCATTTTGTTTCCAGTGCTAAGAGACTCAGAAGTTCCCATTAACCCATCATGAGTTCGGACTGCTACAAAACCGTGTATCTTTTGACATGAAGAACACCAATAGTCTGTGTGTGTTTCTGTTCATCTTCTTTCAAGATTAAAATGTAAGACCTACAATTTCTTTGCAGATCACAAAATCCACAAAATGGTTTTTGGTTTAATAACAGATTAGAAACTAAAGAAACTTGTGGTATAAATTATCTTTCTGATGTTTGAAACTTCTACTCAAGTAACGCATAAGATAAATATAAGCAACCAAAATTGAATCTGGAATTCACATCACAATCTGTCATTTTTCAAAATGGGATCAAGGTCCTCAGATAGTATAAGGAAGCCTTCCTTACTCCAGCTCCACCTTTTCAATATCAATAATGTGTTTCGGCTTTGTTTGATCGTTTGGAAAATTTGAATTGTTTACCATTCATAGGTACAGCTTTGATTCTAAGCATGCATAAAATTCAAGAATTTTGGACCTTGGGAAAAGGGGAGGAGCTTCATTTCCATCTCTGACTATATCTATTAGAAAAAACACATAAGCAAAATAGGAATAAGGAACCAACATTAATTAATCACCATATTTCTCTCTCCAGAGAAAGACTAGACACACTGAAAAACTGGAAAGTACACTTTGTTACTATCTAACTATACACTTTTCCTCCCACCTGACTCCACTGGCCTGCACGGTAATCAGGATGGAAAAGGACAAGATAGGATATTACAGCCTGTTTCTCAGAGAACACACGTCTGTGAGGGAATAACACTCACAGCATGTTATCTCAGAAAAATGCGTCCCACTCGCACAGTGACATCACAGGCATCTTCAACACCTTTTAAAATGTACACAGATCCTCCAGCCTTTGCCTTTGTGTGCTGCAAGGAAGGAGACAAATACAAAAACAAGCTGCTTCCTCGGGTACTTGGGTTATTTTTCCTCCTTGTTTCTGTTGGACATACCTCGAAGTCAGAGAATCACTTCACAGACTTTTCCGGAAGGCTTCAGGAAAGACCATCAGATCCAGAAATAAAATAGTCTTTACATTGAAGCACGTTAAAGATTTCTCAGTGAGGCAAAAGGGCTGAAGAAAAACAACCTTAAGTTGGTTCAGCATGTCAAATTCCAAAGAAAAAATGCCAAAGTCAGAAAGCCAGAAGGTATGCACGGGCACCGTATTAAATTAATCATAACTGCCAAAGATAAAATACCTCTAAGCTAGAGGACCCATATAATTTCTTAACCACTTGGGAGCATGAAAGAACACAATACTATTTCATAACTTGCCATTGAAGATCACCTGAATATTGCACTTCTAAGCCCTAGTCCCACAAAACTGAGATGACATGAAATCATACTGTCCCATTCCTTTATATCCCTGGTGAGAAAAAGAAGTTATCACTAAAGCCCAGCAGTCAAGCCTGCTGCCAAATTCCCTCAAGAAATCTTCCCCGTGCAAATAACTCCCAATACAACCAGAAAAAAAAGTAATAATGAAATGCCAAAAATGCTTCAAATCAACACTACTAAGAAAAATGTTTCTGGGACAGGATGACCCAACTATCACTCTTCTTTATAACTCCATATATCAGGCTAAATTATGATTATTTGTACAGCTTATTGCTAGGCTCTACAAACATTGGACTCCAAAAGTGTTCTCATCCCAAAGCATTTGGAGGCTAAGAACAAGTCATTTCTAAAAATAAAAAAAAAAGTCACATCACTATAACTAAAATTCATAATTCTTAAAAAAAGGCACCCCTCTCTTAGAGGTAATGACTTAGAGTTTAAATATATCCATTAAAACAGTCTGATTGCTCAGCAATAATCCTCATTAAATTATTTTTTCTTTATTTTATTATTTTCTACAATTTTAATATTTTATAATAGCAATAATCTGGACTGCCTGGAAATAGTTTGGCTTTCCTAAGGACTTGAATTGTAATAAGATGGGAGAGTAATGGGTGGAATAAGAATTTTTTTTTTTTTTTGAGGTTTAAATTAAGATTTGTGGTTTGCACATTTTACAAAATCCTATTTATGTTCAGTAAAGCAAACACATTATTCAAGAGAGTTGGCCACACACAAGATAGAGCTGAGTCTGCCACCCTGACAGAACATTAATCCTACATGTACAAGGAATTTGTGGGGGTTTTGTCACATAATAGTCTGAAAAATATTATTACTGGAATTTTTTATTATTATTTTCATGCCCAGAGGACCATGCTCAAGATGCTAAGGGTTTTACAAAGACATATTTTGAGAGACTGTTTCTTGTAATGCTTACAATTTAAATAGACAAGATGGAAAATGGAAGGGGAGGTCTGCCAATAAAGACTTATTACTCTGAGTTTTGTAGAATTCTTTATAGTGTTTGATTATTGTATTTATTTTTATCTAATCCCAACAGTAGCTCTGATCTAAAACCAGAAACACTGATGATTAAATCTTGTATTTTAGATTTCACTGAACACTGACAATAAGTAAAATTTGGGTTTGTGTGTGTGATTTTGTGTATTAAGACCTGAAATGTACAAAATCAGCTGAGAGTCTTACAGTATAGCATACATTTGGGACTTGTTGGAGGTTGTTTTGTAATGTTATGTGTTATGGAATTTCTGCTCATTCATTTCTTGGCCCATCCTGCATGAGATCAATCAGAAATAATAGCTTGAAGTAATAACAAATGTGTACCATAGACAAAAACATAATATCTCTGAGACCATTAAATCTCTATCACTGCTTTCGAAATTGTCCAACAGTTAAAAAATGTTTAAGGGAGACTAACAGGCAGATGGCAAACTCACAAAAACTACATTTTGCTAGGAAAATATGCTAGAGAATTATAAAACATACCAAACTTTGGTGTCATGAAGAACAGTTCTTATACCTGAGATCTCTCCTTAATCTGTTAGAAGAGTCCTAATCAATTTATAAATCCTGCATGCAATGAGTCCCAAAGGTTATATGTACCAGCTGAGATTATTTTGGTCTTTATAATACATATATAAAAAAGCTACTGTCACTGATCAGGTTATGGCAAGTCATCTATCTCCAGCTACAAATTACTCAGTCTGGTAGTCATCCTTCAAAATCCTTAAAAAATGATTATTTTTAAATCCTTTTTGCATTCAGAGCCATATGTCTTATGGCTGATAAGCATGAACTTCAAATAAAGCACCAGCACATAGTGACGATATTGCAAGGTGTGGAATTGTCCGCTGAAATTTTAGCAGTACACTTGAAATGCCTAAAGGGTATGATATACATAATTTCAATAAGCCAGAAGCATTGCAGAGCTTGAATTGGAAAATGATTCACTCCTGGATACCCTTACTGTACTAGACTGTGCTGATAAATCAGACTTGAAGGAATTTGTGATTCAAATTAGAACTCATTTCAAGTAAAAGATGCACTTCATCATTGCTGAATCCTGAAGAATGGTAGTTTAGCTATGATAAGCCCGCCAGACTTTGTTGTGAAACATATGTAATAATATTAAGTAAATTATAGACTCATGCTGTGCATTCCTGGTTCCATAATGGAAGAAAGGCAGGGGAACAGATGCACATTTAGCAGGCATAAGCCACCTCCTGCAAAACAGGATGCACACCAACATGCTCCCATGATAGAAAAGGCTAAGAAATCCACGTGTGCCTAATCAAACATCAAAGGAGAATAATCTAGTATCAAAAAGATCTTTTCTCTCTCCTCATGCCTCTCAGGAGAACAGCTGGGAAGTACATAGGAGGGTGAGCTGTCATTAAGATTGATGCACCACCAGGATTTACTGTAGATTCTCTGCTCACTTACACAACAAGATTGCAGTCCCAACACTGGGAAAACATCTTAATCCTGAATCACCTGACTATTCAGTCTTCATTCAAATGCTACTTCCAAACAGACGAATTACATAGATATGGCTGTCCTTTACTCATCCTGATCTACAAAACAGCCCACTGCGTTAAGTACATTGTTTAAGGAAACTCTAGTCCAGTGTTTTTAATAGGACCCTGTGGGCTGGAAGGGGCCACTGGGGACCACCTGGCACAACCAGCTGCATGAAGGTATGGTTATATCAGACAGTTCTGGACCATGTCCTGTTCCGTTTTGAATCTTTCTGTTCCACTCTCTGACCGCCCAGATAATGAAAATGTTATTCCATAGATCATCAACATTTCCATTTTTGCCACTGCTTCTCATGTTCCCACTGTGCTCTTCTAAGAAGTCTATCTCGATCTTTTCAGGTCAAGCAGCTGTAAGGTGCAGTTAGATGTCCCCTGAGTCATCTCTTCTCCTGACTGAGCAAACCGACTTCTCTCAGCTACTCTTCATGTAGTGTGGGCTTCAGCCCCATCTACTGTGACAGCTCTGAACTGGATCAACACCAGTGTCTTTTTTGTACTGTACTTGTGCTGGTTTTTACTTTACAAAACATTTCATAGGACTCAGTTGTGGCCTCAGCACTGCCCAGAGAGAAGAGAGGAGAAGAATCCTCTCCCTAGTGACACTTGGTGGGCCCCAGGATTCTGTCTTGCTCTTGTTTACTTCATGGGCCTGGTGCTGGTTCATGTTCAACTTCTTGTCTGTAAATTCTCCTTCTGTCAAGCTTTATTTCAGTCAGTCAACACACAGCATATACTGCCTCATGGGGTTGTTCCATGCCAGATGCAACACATTGTGTTTTGCCTTTGCTGGACTTCACAAAATACCCCAGCCTGTCTGGGTTCCTCTCTTCCTTCATGCTAAATACATCCACAGTCAGACATCCAGATCGTTAATAAAAACACTGAACCTTTTTTGCCTCCTTGTGAACTCCAAGGGTCACAAGTACTAACCTGCTAGATTGGATTTTGTACTGCTGATCATCTTCTTTTCAGCCTAACAGTCCAAACAGCTTATAACTCACCTTACCATTCAGTTTATAACTCATCAATTTAAGGATACTGTAGGAGACTCTGTCAAAGGTCCTGCCAAAGGCAAGATAAATATCCACTCCTCCTGTCAGTCACCTCTCAGAGAAATCTGGTTGGTCAGGCACAATCTGCCCTTAGTAAGTCCATATTCTTGTTCTTCATATGGCTGGAAGTGACTTCCAAAAATATGGGTTCCCCAGGCATTGAGGTCAAGATGAACAGCCTGTAGACCTTGGATCTTCCTTCTTATCCACCATCTTTCCAAGAAAGACTTTGCTCTAAAGGATAAATGGAGAACAAATCACATCCAAAGTTCATATCTCTTAAATTCCTGCTTGCTTTCAACTCATCTCTGAGTACACTCAAAGCTACCAGCTTTTGTGAATACTTATTCAAACAACATAGAAGCCACTTCAGGATATGCTGAAAAAAAATGCTACATTGGACAGTGTCTAGACAAAAACTGAAAACTCACTTCAAAAATGTCCCAAATGTCACCGTTTCCAGACTGCTGAGCATGTGAAACAGACCTTACAGAACAGGACTTTTTTCCTCCCTTTCACCTGGAAGTTTGGTGAGTAAAACTCTCATCCAAAACGGGAATTACACAGATCTCTTCTTCTGACTGAGGAAATCAAAAGCTGTATATTTCATTTCTGCCAGAGATGTGTCTACAAGAAGAAAAACCTCTTAAAAAACTACATAGACAGAATTCCCTGAACTTTCCAAGGCAACTTGCTTTCTTGCTACGCAGTGTTCCACCCTGTCTTTTCACTTTTTTATGACAATTGAAGCTTCTCACCTTGTCATTCCAGAGTGAAGAATGCACCCACTTGTGTTTTTTCCTCAACAGCAACGTAAGAGTCACTTTGATAATCCTGTTACTCTTTGTGCACACTCTTGATACTTTCAGCACAATGTCCACAGTCTGATACTGCCAAGTCCCCACTATGCTGAGCAAAGAGGAAAGTCTTTGACAAGAATTAAAAATAATAGTCTTTTTTATGCATCCTAATTTGTAGTATGTCTTTTTCACAACAGGACACTGCTGACCTCACATAGAATTTGTCACTTATTGTAGTCCCCAGATGACCCTTTTAAAGGTCTGGTGGTAGCTAAGAGTTACCTGTGTGAAAGTAGGTCTTTTCTCTCTATTTCTCTATCTCTTTCTATTTTTGTAGAGATTGGGTTTGTTTTTGGTTTTGGGTGTTGGGTTGGGTTTTTTTGGGGAGGGGGGAGGAGGGCAGGGGCAGGGGTCTCTTCAGTGGTTGTAAGAGATGATGCAGTGCTTGATTTGAAAGTTTAGAAGTGCAGTTCTTCAAGAGGGATTTCAAGAACCCTGAAGACTAAGTTGTCTCTGTACTCCACAGTGGCGAATTGCTCACCTAGGTCTCTGTAACTGCAATGTCTCTCTCACAAGAATATTTTGAAAATAAAATCTTCAAAGGGTCTGGAGACTCAAAGTCTATACTGAAGCATTTGGTGCCCTTTGTATAGATCACTGTTGCCTGAATCACAAAGACTGGACTCAGAGATCTGCTTCTAAAGGAATAATACATTCTGGTGAAGTCCCCATGCGAGTTGTTTTCAGCTCTATTCACTGGCACAAAGAAAATTACCAAGGGTGAAGTTCTGACGAAAAACAGCATTTAGAAATAAACTGCATACACAAAACCTTCTGGAGCTTCTGACATTTCCCTTTGAAAGAGTCACATTTGAGTCTCTATGAATTCTAGGAACATATGCTTAGTTGTAATGAACAGTAAGTGCCCTGTTTATATTTGACCTGAAAGTAAAATAGATTTTGAAGTGTTAGGAGGCAAGCGTCATCAAACAACCTCAGCGTTAAATACCTTACTGAAATGAATGGGACCCAGCAAGGCTTTGTCTGGAGGCAGAGGGGTTTTTTAAATACTTAAAGCTGTTCTTGTGCATGGAAGAGCACAACAGGCAGTCTGGAAGTGCCCTCGTTAGCATTTTACAATAGGCTTTTTCAAACTGCTAACAGGAGAAGCTTTTGTCCTAACAAGGGGCACACTCGGGTGAGGACATGACTCTCTCAGGTGCGTGGGGAGAAGGGGTTAGGGAGGAAACAGATCCAGCTGGGGAAGGTGGGGAGGACAGACAGGTATCATGTCAAAAGGGCTCCCTGTGGATAGAAGGATGGAGGAAAGGGATCCACTGTTGTTTCTCCTGGCTTCTCTCCACCTTGCTTCTCTTTACCTTTGGCCTCCAGCATTACCACACAGAGAAGTGGAAAGGGTATTGAGTACTCTGGTTTGTCTCTCATTTCAAAGGTAATTGAGTATTTTATTCTGTTAAATCTCTGGTGTTTTGAGTTTGGTCACTGTGATAGCAGCTCTGAAGTGCATTGGCACATGCTGTGGGCAGCAGGGCTGTTCCATGTTCCCTGGCTCTCCCCAGCCCTCCCCACTGAAGGCATCTCACTGAAATGAAATGTAGGGGTTGGTTTGTTGGTTTGTTTTGGTTTTTTCCTAAATGAAGCCAAGAGCTGTGGTGACATGCCAATCTGAGTGGTGTCTGAGTGGGGAATAATTTAATTGAAAGGGTGAAAAACACACAGTGGATGCAAAGACTTCAGCAGCCATGAGTCCAACTGAGACAGCAACCCATGGAAAAAGGACTAGAGATCATTTAGAAAATGAGGACAGGGAAGAAACATGCTCGTAACTTATGGGAAATCTGCACATATATAAGAAGAAAGTGGAAATCGAACCCAGGGACCACATGTGGCTGGGCAAGCACTAGATGACAGACTCGGGAAGATGAGAAATAGGGGAGACAGGTGGAGGGCACAGTACTGGAGGCAGGGCTGGAGTCACACAATTTTATGGGGCAAGATGCTAGGGCCTGGGATTGTGCTCATACCTATTAAAACCCTACCGAAAGGAATGGCTTTACGCACAGTTCGAGTTATGGTACTGTTGGCCCTTGTTAGCCATACATTTTTCATACAGGCAGAAGTAATTTGAGTGAGTCAAAGCTCAGATCATATTTGAATGCAATTGTTGAACCATCCTGTCCAGAGTTATCAGTGCAGAACTGAGCAGAGTGAGAATGGGTCTCCCAAGTGTCTTGTGAACCGTCTAATTCGTGAACAGTCACAGGTCTTTAATATGCATAGAGGCCACACCCATCACTCCACCTCCAGCCAATCAGGTGCGCTGGGGAGCATTTTCTGCTCCTCCCCATGGGCTCTCACAGCACAGGGGAGCACAGGGAAGAGTTTCTGAGCCCTCTCTGCCTGGGGAGACCCCCAGAGAATCCCTGGGCTTCTCTTCTGCCATGCTGCCACTTCCGCAGCTGCTGCCGGGCTGCTGCCAACGCTCATGATTGCACTGCCTCTGCAGTGGGGAAGTGCCGGGGCCATGGCTGCCATGCTGCCACTCTATTCTCTGGTCAGTGCTCTTGGAGCCTGGGAAACCTTAACTTTGCAACACTGAGACACCCAGTGCCCCTTATGTTGGAGGGTGGCTTTGGTGTCAGAGTTTTTTTCCCTTTAACATCCGCTGGTCCCGGGAGTGGGAGCACTGGCTGTATGAACCCAGCAGAACACCATTTCCCTCTGCTGTAGCAGGGGGAGGGCATGGGGGAACAGAAGCCTCCTCCTGGCACAGCAGCTGTGGTGGCGGCAAGGGCACATCTCGCCGCTACCCTGTCTCAGCACACAGCACTTGCCCCACCACCACCGCAGCCAGCCCAGCCCCACTTTTGCAGGACACTTTCGCTGGGGCTACATCATCACCAGGTGCACTGGGCGCACAGTTCCCAGGCCTTCCCTGCCTGTAGCCATGGAAATAGCAGGCACACAGCCACTGCCCGCTCACAGTTCACAGGCGCTCCGCACACATGGGTGGGCAGACCAGAGGGGAAGAGCAAAGGTTACACTCCAGTCACAGTCCCTGTAGAGGACAATAAGCATTGCACACATCTGTGGGTGGCTATGGAAGCTTTAATACAGACTTTCTCAACGGTTTAATGTTATGTATTGAACTGCCATTAGCAGTTCAACTCTGGAGTGCCCATGGTGGCCACAGGCCTAGTGAGAGTCAGTCCCCCAACTGTGCTTAGAGTAACAGGGGACAGTGTGACTTGTGACAGTGCTGCTCTGGGTCTCAGTGGCTGCATATGGTGGCATACACCTTCCACGGTAGGGACCGGGCATGGAGACACACAGGAGTGGGGCAGGGACTGTGGCATGGAGCCGCGGGACTATAAACATCACAGCAAGCAGGAGTCATCACGCTCCCTCCCTGCGGGGCCCAGCCAGTCCCATCCCAAAGGGAGCATCAGCACCGCCCCTCAGCGAAGCAGAGGCACTGTGCATGTGTTGACCGGGAAGTCCTGCGAATCATTCCACCAATCACTGAGACAGATTCACAGGGAAAATTTTTTTGATCAGGTGAGGTTGTAATGTAGAAGTTGCAATGAACCAAGGTATGACTGTAATTCAGTCATTAGAAGGTCAAAGAAACACCCCAAAGTTTAGCACTTACCGGTTTTGAATAAAATCTCAAAAAATTTTCAGGTCTTCTATTTCTATTTGGTACCTGCAAAGGTACCTGCACTTGTCTTTTCAGCTAATCGCTATTTATTGGCAAGAGTATAAACAATAACATCATCTGTTTGAAAGTTGCTGGGAGCAGGAAGAAGAAAGGAAAAGAACATCAAGGTTTTCCATGACGTATTATGTACTTTCACGCACACCATTTCAGAAAAAACACTGAGTACTGAATTTTGCTGTAGGTCCTGCAGTAGTCCTGTGATGTAGTCTTGTTATTTCCATATTTCCAACTGATGATGCAGAAAGAGCCAATATTTTTTCTATTTCTCAAAGTATCATGAGAATACAAACAGTGATCAGAATGGCTGGCCAACTGGCACAATGCTAATGAGAGTTCTCCAACTGTGCAGCTGTTGCCTTGGCATCCTCTGTTTTTTAGATAGCAACAGTTGCATATATTAATTATGCCAGCAGGGAGACAGCAAGTTTATGACAGTGCTTAGAGGAAAGCTGAATGCACCTGGCATTTACACAGGAGAGCAGAAAAAGGAGCATGCAATGATGTTTCTGTTTTACTGGTAATTCAAATAATTATTCTTATAACTTGGGCACGCTGACATATGATGAGGTGAGTGGAAACATATTTTTATGTTACTGCATAGGCCTAAACCATTTAAATGTTTTTAATTACCTCCTTTTCAACATATTTGGCATGTGTCAGCTTGGATAAATTAGTATCTGCAATGTCCCTCTTTCTTGTGTCCCCGTGAGAAGATGTTTTGTAGATTCCCAGACCTGTCTCCTCGGCTGTCACAGACCGCCAGTGACTACCCCAAGCACATGTAACAAGAGGCTGATTAATATTGGCCACAGGTAGCAGCCACTGCTGCAGAGGCCTTGACAGCCCTGTGACCCTCATCCCCGCACCGCTCCCTCCTGCGGCTCCCTCCAGTTCTGCTCCTTGAACAAAGCATCACTTCAGCATTGTTTACTGCAGGAACTCAGCCAAGGAAGTCATAACAAGACAATAGACATATAATCTGATAACCTTGTTAACTTGGTTGAATCAGAGCTCCTAACAAGTAGAGGAGTTTAGTAAAGTGGAATAAAAATATTTCAATATTTCTTGTCAATAGATTTTCAGCTGTGTTTTTTGAAAATACAGCATTTCTTCTGCTCTTTTTTAAGATTAAAGCTAAGCTCAAGGACACAAAACAACATTAACAAGGTCAGAAATTACTTTAAAAAACCCTACAACAAATGCCAACTAGAGAAGGCAGGCAGACTTATTCACTGGGTTCAAATAGCAGCAAGTAGAACTATATAAAAAGATATGAATGTGCCATTCCAAAAATCTCTGTGAAGTAACAATCTACAATGTACTGTTTCACATTTTATTAGGACTAGGCTCTGACAGTTACAGAAATTCTAAACGAAGGGCAACATGTATTAACACTGTCACATTAGCAACTGAGGAGTAGATCTGCAATCCCAGCAATATCATTGCTGCTCTGCGAAAATAGTCTGAATTTCCAAAATACTCCCCTTTCCACAGCAATTACCTTGATCTTGCTGGTGTCCCACAGCGGGAAAGAAGCCAGAAGACTGCACACCCCACGCCACTGCACCTCCTGGGCTATGCTTCCCAAGAGAGAGCATGGACACACTTGTATACTAGTTAGTTAACAACGACCAAACTATAAAACATACCTCTCTTCATCTGTGTCTGTTATTTTTTTTCTCCATTGCCTAACCATAGTATGCTTCATTTTAAAGCATTTTGACTGAAAGTTTATTCATAAATATTTTAATTATAAATGTATTTAATCATAAATACAACTGAGTTATGAAGAGATTTGTGAATTGTTAAATTTACAAATTGTTGAGATTGTTAAAACTTTTTTAACAAAAAGTTTTATGCAGTGGTAAATAATGTCTATAATAGCTAGAAAGGGAGAATGAATTATTTGTGGTCTCAACTTTCTTTCCTTGTTTCAATCCCGGAGAGGGCATTTGCTTGGGAGTTGGACTAAATGATCCTTGGGGTCCCTTCCAACTCGGAATAACCTGTGAACCTGTGAATCATACACCACAGTGGATAGGAATGTCATTTTGCCTGTCCCACTTCCCAGATTCTAGAGAAGAACCTTAATGTAAGATGCTGATTAAGCATGGGATTTTTTTTAATTGGTAGTATTTCTTTTATTTTTAGGCAAGATGAGCAGGAAAAAAAAAAAAAACCTGTAATATGTAAATAGTTGCGTGGAACCCTTCGACCCAGATTTGTCTGTCTTGCAGCGTTTCTGAAAGTGGCATTAGTGACTAAAAAGTAAACTGTTTCCTGGGAGTCTGACAAGTACTAAGTACTCTTGAAAACCAGATCACTTGTCTATGTGCCAGAAATTATATTGAGAGGTCTAACTTCAGGAAACTAGACATGAAAGTGCAGTGAAGAATCAGTCTTGAGGAAACTTACAGCTTTATCTGCACCGTTTCATCAGTGCAATTTTTGGTGTATGCAGTATTTTCTTTGGAAAAACAGCCTTGTTTATCTTAGGGAAGCTATTTTAGGTTCTGCTTTCCCCAGCAGAAAACAGTTGCAGTTATACTGGTAAGTCTGTGGCTTGTTTCTATTAGAAAGGGCAGCAGAGTATAGCCATGAATTTTGAGGAAAGAAGGTTGTATTTTTAAAATGCATTTTGGCAAGGTAACTCACTAGGATGTCTTGTTGGCATGACTGCATTGGAGGTCACAATTTTTACCTCTTCATACTGTGCTACCCAAGCAAGCAGGAATGTGTCTCTGTGAAAGTGCCAGGACAGAGTCCTCACTATATTGGATGGGAAGAGGTTGGGAAGCTTCAAATCTCACATGACCAGAAAAAGACAGGAAATACATTCCATATGGAGCTGTCAGGGATGGAGAAGTAGACTTGATCTTTGTTCCTTTCAGGCAAGGGGGTTACACATTTTCTTAGAGGCTTCTTCAGAAGCCTGGGGCTGTGGCTAGGCCACCTTATTCTCTGGTACTGCTGGCAGGTGCCCAAGGACATGGTGGACTGGATAAGGCTTGGGCAACAAGATATAGCATGAAAATCAGTCTGCTTCAAGCAGGAGCCTGGGCCAGGTCCAGGGGTCCCTTGCATCCTAGTTTATTTATGTCTAGTGAGACAATTCTAAAAAAAGGAGGGAAATAGTCAGTTCCCTCTCCTTCCTCTCTCCTCTGTCATACGCAGAGTACACTAATGTGCTAACAATTATCTAAGGATCACAGTCCAACCTATTAAAAACCCAATTTGACAGTAAACATAGTAAGCATTGTCCTTCACATATTTCACAGAACGACAGAATATGCTGGGTTGGAAGGGACCCACAAGGATCATCAAATGTTGAATGCCCTTTGTATCCTCCTTTGTAGGAACATTTTAGTATTTTTATTTATGTCCAGTGAAATACTGAGAATTTTCTGTGCTGAGTACATTACTGAAGCCTTATTTCAAATCACAACACTTGAGGCTGCTGAGAAAAAGGTGCTTGGGGGTGCAGTTTCTTGATTATTCGTTTCCAAAGGGCACAAAATAATCTAACACATTTTAGATATTAATATGTATGGCTGCTAAAAAGTCAGTCGTACTTTACTGGCACCACCAGCTGAATCTCCATGTCCCTCTGAGAAATAATCCTCTGCTGAAGATCAAGAACCCAAGTGATGGTCCTGATCCAGCAGACAATGTCAGTATGGCTTTAAAGTGAGTGTTGTCCACTTACCTGCTCTGGTGGTATCTGAAACAGAAGAGTGAAATTTCTATACTAGTAAGCAACATTTTGAACAATAGTGCTGAGATATATCTGAAACCACGCAACCAGCTGCTTAATTTCTGCTACTGGAAGGTTTGCTTTGAGTATTCTACAGCTGTGCTTGTAGAATATGAGAATTTTTGGTTCTGATAATGATGTATGATATGAAAGATTATGTTTGCATAGCTTTTAGTCCCCTGAAACTTCTATTAAGAAAGGATAATTTTTCACTGAACTCTAGTAAATAGTATCAAAATACTTTCACCTTTTAGAAAAATCCCATAGAATTAAAAAAGCACTTAATTCCAAATAATTCTTTAATAGAGATACAATGTCTTATGACACTGTAGTAGATATTTTTAAGCTTACAGAGAGTATTACTTATTATCTAGTTCAATAATATTTGTCATCTGTTGGTGTTTAACACTAGCAGAAAAAACAGGACTCTTTACCTCCTTTTTTCCAGCTAGAGAAGGCATGTGGTGAAACAGTGTACCTGCATGATTTTCACAAGTTCTCTCTTATTTTCCAATACTTGGAAGTCCTGTGTGATTTGAGGAAATTGTTGGGGTTTTCCCAAGGTGAAACTTTGAATAAAAGAACATTTACCATGTCCTTGTTTAATGTTTAATGTTTGTTTTGTTATCTATTTTCTTAATGAATTTCAGATTAAAAAAAACCCAAAGTTATTTTCAACCTTAAACTTGTAAAAGTAGATTTTGGAAAACATTTTAGAGTTACTTTACAAATTTGTATTAAGTCACCAGAAGGCTGGTGCACATTGTGTCATCCCCTCTGGATTTCAGAAAGGTGCTGAGCAATCTCACACTTTGTGAATCTAAAGAGGAAAAGGACATACTTTGCACAATCCCTTCCTGGATGACTGACCTTCTCACCACCTTCTCAGGAAGCATGTAAATAAAATTCTTGTATGGATCAGCCATTTACGCCATGAAAGATATTCAGAGTAAGTTGAGATTTTGTAGTTTCTGCTCTGAATTTCTTCACATTTTGTCCCACGATGAAAAAAAAAAAATTTAAAAAACCCAGAATTAGCTCAGATTTCACTCAGGAACCTCCTAAGATTAATAGAAAGACAGACACTTCTCAGTCAGAGAAATTATGTATTTTCTTTGCCCTAAGATTTAGTTGCTAAATTAGAATTTAGGCTGTAGCACTATAGGACATGAATTTTCTGCACTGCAAACTTGGTACTTTCTCACCTCTGAAAGTATTTTTCTTGTCACTTGCTGCCTGGGCAATCCATCAAAGCAGCTGGGAAAGGATAAAAGCAAGCGGATTAAAGCTTGTATTTGCAAGTCTTCTGGTTAATTGAAGGGATACTAAGAACATTATAAGTCACTCAGTTTAGGCACATGTAATAGTGCTGTAGCCCTTGCTAACAGGGAAGGAGCAGAGCGTGACAGCCACTTGGGTTTCACTTAGATGGCTGGGAACTGTGCTATAAGCCAAGATGCAACTTGAATGAGTGGGCAGGAAATAAATTTGTCCTCTCCATCACCCTTCTCCTCAGGATCCCCTCATTTGGAGTTGCAGGAGACACTTAGAAAACTAATGTAGCTAAGGGAGCTCCATCTGCCTGGTATCTCAAGGAGCAGCGACGTGGTCCATGGTGCCACACCACAGCCCGCTTTACAGGGGTTTGGCGCAGCTCCCAGTCCTGGTTATTGTGCTGTGAAATAAGGCCATTGCAAATATTACAGTTGGGTCTCCTACATCGCAGACCCGCGGTCTTAATCGGGGTCCTCAAAGCCCTACTTCCGTGTTGAATATC
>WEKX01008369.1:0-78464 GCA_013390025.1 Pitta sordida | reverse complement strand
GGGTCTCCTATATCGCAGACCCACGGTCTTAATCGGGGTCCTCAAAGCCCTACTTCCATGTTGAATATCGGCTGTGCCACCGCCGCCGCCATCTGTGCTGCTGCCACTGGTGACACCACCCCTGCCCCCGCCACCGCCACCTGCGCCCCCGCCACTGCCGCCTATGCCACCACCACCGCCCACGCCGCCGCCACCGCAGCAGTTGTGAAAACGGGCCTCCTTCATCGCTAAAAAATCATGCCACTAAGATCTGAAGCCGCAATATGGGGGGCACGAAGTGCAAGAGGGCCGACTGTAACTATTAATGAAGCAAAGGCCAGTAAATTTAATGATGCTTTTCCTTGGCCACAGTTACAAAGATGAGTCTGTGCTTGATAGTATTCCACTCAGTCTCTCACTGTCTCTCACCAGGATATCAGTAAAGCTTATCACCTCAGCAAGGTCTTCAGTTCCATAAACTCTCAAGGAGAAGCTCTTCCAATCAATTTCCCTAAATCCTCATAAGCAGGTTCTGAAAAATGAGTAGAATTACTGTTGAGGTGAACATGTAACAAAAGGTGAAAACAATCAGAAGAAAAATTGTGGGGGGGAAATTGCCTTTAAAAATTATACTGTGCATAAGGTAAATTCCTGTTATCTTTTTATTAATGTCATTTTTGACTGGTAAGATATTTCAACTGCAGATTACATTCCTCAAGAGCTTCTCATTTTTGGAAAAGCATGGGACTTTCTCTTTGGCATAAAATATAGTTTTGTAAATCCATATGGCTTATAAAGGCCCTGAATAAATTTTTGGTACATCTAAAATACCAACCGCATTTCAGGGCTTCTTACCTCTTCACACTAGATTCCACATAAAATATGTAAAATGTAAGGAAGGTGTTTCTGAATGTAAAGAGATTAAAGTCATTCCCCAAATATCCACAAATCTATTGTGTTTTATAGCTCAATTGAGTTTGAAAAAAAGAGTTATTAAATCTAATGAGATGAAACTCAGTGAACCAACACGATTTTATAATATGGCAAAAAATACCCTGTTTTACCCTTTTGTACACAGACATTATTATTATCTAGCAAGCATGTCAAGGGCATGCATGCAACATCCATATCAAAGGGAAGATTCATATTAAGTGTTCACATTAAAGGGAACTCTTATTAAAAAACAGGCAAGTGAATTTGGTTTTCCATACAGAAGTCACTGGGGTTTGTCTGGTGGTGCGATGTTGCTGTGCTCAACAGTATTTATTAAGCATTAAGATGTGACAGAGAGTCCAATGTTGAAGGTTAAAATATGACTAAAGGTGAGTCACAAGACTGAGGGAATAAAAAATTCAGCCTGGAGAGCAAGGCTGTCATCTCCTGAAAATGGACTGCCCAAAGTGACTTATGATTATTGTATAAATATAGAACACGTGTAATGCTATGGTTAACTATGGATTGTCAGATCTTAGGTCATTTTATTACCTGGTTGGAGATAAGCACCAACAAGGGAGGCAGCTGCCTGAGGTCTCTGAAGCTCTGCAATGCTGTGTGTGACTCAGGACAGTCGTTAATTAAGTAAAGCTCTTAATTTCTTAAAAATTTCTAAATGCTGGAAATCTAACTCACTGAGCTGCTTGACCCAGCTGAATAGTAGGAGCCTCATGCTTTGCTCCATATTTTCACGTATTAGATAAATAGTGTTATTTTGGAAGTAAAGTTAATATTAATGTATGTTGAAACAGTAGTTTGAATATATTATTTTCAAGATAAATCATAAATATTATTAAAAAATCAATTACTGGCCTAAGATCTTCAACAAAACCAAAGTCTTATTTATTTCACTGTAATGTAGGACTTACTATAGGACCTCATTTAAAACAGAAAAAAACCCTGTTACCAAATTATAATCTTGAAGATGTCAGCAAAATTAAACTGTCAGCTGTTACTAAAAAAATCAGAGGTATTGTTTTTTGCCCTTTGAATTGAGCCTTTTGATGTTCCTCTACAATCTGAATTGATATAGAAATCTAATTAAGACAGAGTCTCCTATGTAATCCAATGCTCTGAAATCCATTTCTTATCTCTCACTATACTGTAATCAGTGTACATTTTGGAGTGTATGGACAGTTGGCCTCTCTTTAAAATTGTCTGTCTTTATAGAATTGTCAGCACTTTGTGTTTGCCTACAAGAGCTTTAGGTTAATTCAAATCTGAACCAAACTGCTTAAGATACACCACTTCAAAAGATAAGATGACACTTGCCTCATTTGTGAATCGTTCTTCAAAAAAAACATAAGCAACTTCCAAGGAAAAATTTATACTTGTGATCAAGCTGCTTAAAGAAGCATTCTGAAACTAAATTACAAAGCAAAGGTTTTGCCAAGTACATAAACCTGTGAAGGTCAGTTCAAGTAAAAAAACCTCCAAAACATCTCTAACTGATTTCATTGCCTTGAAGAGTGAAATATATCCCATGCTAGCTAATTAATGGTGTTTTAGTACAGTCAGAAACAATGACATATTCTCCCCAGGATGACAATAGCCACTGAGGAGAGAGGTCTTAGGCTTTGTTCCAGCAACCTAATGGTGAAAAACCAGTCAGAGGATCAGCAGGGAATTCTCCAAGAGATATTTATTCTTGCATTGTAGAGTTTCATGCTTTAAACTTTTTCCAAAAATGTGAATCCCACCCAATAATTTAGAAGTCTAACTACCAAAAAAATGTTGATATTTGTCCTCCTCTTGTGATCAATTCACTTTCCCTTTAGTACCGTTATCTTAGCTGAGGTCCACAGTATATCCTTTCTCAGGCTGCTTTCATAAAAATTCCTCAGACTCGTCTTACTCATCTCTCAGGTTAGAAGATTATTTTGCCTTCAAAAATATGCTATAGGGCATTTATAGTTTTATAGATTAAATAGTCTTAACTAAAAGTTACAGTGCTTAGCAGTAAAAAAAAATCAGAAGAGAGAAAAAAAGCATGGCAATTCATTGAAGTATTTCCTACCTCTGCATTCACCCTTGTAATTAGGTACAATTGATAAAATTACCTAAATAAAATTCATAATTCATAATAGGCCTGTGTGCAGATATCCATGATTTTTTTCTACCTTTCTTTCAGTGTCTTTATTCTCCTCTCCGTCTTGCTTCTCTTCTCATTGCTCTTGTCTTTATCAGATATTTTGTGCTTAAAGCTCTCATTTTTATCCGCATTTTTCTCTCAGAAAAGTTCATTTTATAGAGAAGAAAACAGAAAGGGGGAAAAAGCCATCTTTTACTTTGTCAAAGTAGGCCCAAGAATTATTGTTGTATTGAGTCTTCAACCATTTGTGGAATGTATCTCATTTTCATGTGACTCCAAAAATCACATGTTCACACTGCAATTCTTTTAATTACACATGTCACTAGACAGGTCATCAAGACTTTCCTGTTTTTACAAACCATACCCATATAGGCTTATGAAGAACAGTCTTTGGATATGTACGCTGTCTTCCCACGTTTTTCCTACAGATGCCATTGCAAGTATCTTTTTCTACTGGCCCCATTTTTACGTTAAAATATAATGTCAGTCCTTTTTTCATTATCTTAAGATAATTCTTTCAAGTGTTACTGCTTTCCAGGACTACCACAAGAACATTATCCTATATTCTTTTTTCCCATGCTCTAGCAGTATGAAGACCAAAGAAGACTGAACACTCCAGGCAGCTTTGTATGTGTTTATGCATTACTTAAGCACCTTCATTTTTGTGACATTGCCAAGACATGTCAGCAAAGTTCATATTTTCTTCCTGCTAAAAGCACCAAATTGACAACTAATATCAGCAAAGTTTAAATTTTCCTCTCTATTAAAAGCACCTAATAACGTAGTGGCAAGCACCCACCTTTGTAGGAAGACTTCAGACAGAGTTGTATTGGAGTTTCCCATGGACAAGTGCAGCTGGAGAGCCAGGTGTGATTTTGTCTATTTCATATGGACCCGCACAAGAGTCATATGACGTGATCTCAAACTCCCTACTTTGTAAAAATATTGTTTTCATTCCCTTTCAGAAATATTATTTTCATTCCCTTTTAGAAAATAAGAAGCCTATTAAGCCCTACCTAAGATTAGCTGGCTTGAGACAGAACAGAAAATTGAAAAGTGATGTAAGTCAAAAGCAGAGGCTTTAAGGTCACATCACTGTGTATCATCTATCTATAGTGTAGTCTCATAACCTTCCTGTCCAAATATTATGAAATAAAATGCTTCGTATTGTACTTTTATGAAGTCAGGAATCTTCCATTAAGAAGGCTCATCTTAAGGCCAGACCCCTTTGTTATGTTACTTCCACAGTGTTCTCCTGCTACTGTGTCTAAAGGAAAGAATAATGTACAGATTGCTTGAGTTATTGTAGTTACTATGTTATCCAATTAAAATTTAATTGTGGTATTAAAATGTATTATACTTGTGTGAAGGACAGCCTGTACCTTGGGATTTTTTTAAGAACTAGTAATAGTCAGTAGTCAGGTTGTTTAAAAAAAAAAAAAGGATTAAAATTAAATGTGTATTTTTCTCCATTGTGCTACATCTGTTTTCTGTCAGAATGAATCCTGCTGATCTTGGTTTCAAGGTTTCCATTCTGTGTGTTTTTAAACCAAGGTCAAGCAGTAGGCAGCAGAGGGACCTTGAAGGTGTCATCAGCTAGAAATACATAAGCTTTATAGCTACACCACTAATTATTTATCATTCATAGAAAGAAATATAGATGGGTAAAATTATATAGATACTGATACTTCTATAGCTCTATGCACACCAGAATGGCAAAAAACAGAAGCTTAAGATTATTTGTGCATGTGAGTATATATGTATTTGTTAGTGAGTACAAATGTTTGTATGGCAATATGTGTTCCTAACTCTTCTGTGTCCAGAATGAAATCATTTCCTGTATGTGCTGTACTGCTTAGGCATATGGTTTAAGAAGCCTGAGAAATCTATGAAGGGAAAAATCATTTAACAAGGCTGACTGTCTAGTAGGTTTATGTACTACTGTGTGTTTTCTCAAGGTGGTTTCTTCTCATTAAAAATAAAGCCTTCTGAATGATGTCTTATACCTAAGAAGGCAGAATTTTTTTGCGGTGAAAAAAAATTATGTTAATAAATAGAGGCCTTCCCTGTATTCCTTGTTATGTTTCTGCTTATTTTTGTGATTGCCTTGAAGAAAGCAGCATTCTTGTACACATTACCAGTAACTTATGGCTTCTCATGCATTATCTGTTTAATCTGAATTTAAAGCAAAGTTAATAGGAATCATTAATGCACATTCAGAACAGATATACTATTTTTCTAAGGAAGCTGTGTTTTCTGAAAACCAGCAGGAGCAGTGCTTTATGTTTGTCAGACAGACATTGTTCAGACTGACACATCAGACTCTGGGGAGCTATAAAAGATAAACTGGTCCAGGATAACTCATCCGCCGAGTATCCAACTCAGCACCGGAGCACTTAGTTTTCATCAGCTGTGGCTACACTTCTGGACAGGTACACCCAACCATGCTGACCCCCGGGTTGTCCACCCCAGGTAGCTGTCAGGGTGCATCTTATCTTACAAATCCACTTCACTGCAGACGTGAGTGCCCCCGTCTCTCATGCAGGAGACATGGGATTCAATTCCCGCCAGGGAGGCAGTGGTGCCGTTTAAGAGTTGGGCTCGATGATCCTTGTGGGTCCCTTCCCTGTGAATCTGTGAATCTGGCTGTGGGTCCAGATCTCCCTACAAGGTTGACCACTGCAGTCCCACTGTGGCACAGAGACCAACAGAACCAGGCTGGGCATCCAGAGCCAGGAACTGAGAAAGGTACTTTAGCCCTATGGGTTGGATGTTCCCTCAAGCAGCCCTTTCAAGTTGTGTCCACATGAACACGACTGCTAAAGGGGATCTGCTGATTAAAGCCGTCAATGTGCAGCTCCTGCCATACATACTGTAAACATTTCAGATAAGGTCATGCCAGAACAGCTTTGCTCAGGTTTTATGGATTAATTGCTCATTAGCAGCTGAAGAGCCTTACACAGAGATTAGAACAGAATCTGTCAGTCCATTTTCATCAGGGAATCTGGTTTGCATCCTCCAATAAAAATTCATGATGTGAAATACAGTAAGCTGAGACAAAAATGGAATCCTGGTTCAAACTAAATTACTGAAGTAGAAGCATGGTTGTTTCATGAGTGTGGCATATTGATATAGCGCACCTGTATGACTTTCTGCATTTTCTGTAGTCAAAGTATGGAAAAATATGCAGGTTTCACAAATGTAGATACTTTTTATAAGAAAAACTCACCATGTTTGAAAAGAAGATGAGTTGATTTATAGAGTATATGGCTATTTTATTCAAACTGCCACAAAACACTGAATTGATGTTGGCTAAAAAGAAAATCTGGGATAAAAAGTCCTTTAATAAATTCCCTTCCCTTCTTTAATGTGTTTGAAAATTTTTCAGATAAAATCATCACTGGTCTTAACAAACTCAGTTTTCAAAGCTTTACTAGGAAACCATGACATTCCTCTATTAGGAAATAAAAATTCCAAAACACTATTTCTTATTTAAAAAAAAAAAAAAAAAGAAAAGAAAAAAAAAAAGATTCTCAGTTTAGGCTACATCACAGCCCACTGCTTTTCATTCCTGTTTTGCCTTATCCCCTGAAAACAACTCGGTGAGATAAAGATCAGTTCTTAAAGTTTCTCCTTTTATAGAAGAAACTTTTACAACTACATTTGCTGGCCATTAGTGCTGTGGCATTACCACATTTACCAGTTTCTTCAAAGTCTTCCTCTCAGATGAGGATGACATTTCCTCTCTCCCTGCCCCCTGCCCCTTTATTTTCATTATTACTGCCCATTTTTTTCTACTTTACTTATTTGCTGCTTCCTTTCTTCCTGCTTGTCCTGAGTAGTGAGACACTTGAGTAACATTCCCATCTTTGATATGGACAAAAAAACAGCACAGAAAGAACAGAAACCTCTCGGAACAAGTCCAGAGGAGTTCCATGATGATAATCAGAGGCCTGGAACTCCTCTCCTAAAAAGACGGGCTGAGAGGGTTATGGGTTTTCAGACTGGAGAAGAAAAGGCTCTGGGGAGACCCTAGGGTACCTTGCAGCACCTGAAGGGAACCTACAAGAAAACTGGAAAGGGACTTTTTACAAGGACATTGTAGTAAAACACAAGGGGGGATGGTCTTAAACTGAAGGAGGGCAGATTTATATCAGATATTAGGAAGAAATCCTTTACTGTGAGAGTGGTGAGGCATTGTAACAGGTTGCCCAGGGAAGCTGTGGCTGCCCCATACCTGGAAGTGTTCAAGATGAGGTTGCACAGAGTTTTGAGAAACCTGACTAGTGGAAGGTGTTCCTACCTCTGGCAGTGAGCTTGGAACTAGATTATTTTTAAGGTCCCATCCAACCCAAATGATTCTATGGTTCTGTGACGATTTGACATAAAAGTCAGGAAGTTTTGTTTAGATTTTAGTGTCATGAGGACTTGAATTAATGAATTTTGGTTTCTACAGGATTAATTGGTTATACATATAACATCGAGATTTCCACTGGATGGTCTATCTGACATCTGCAAACAGTTGCAGGTTTATGGTCAAAAAAACAAGGTAAAAATTAGTCTAAAAAAAATTTCATTTGGCATATTAGTTGAGGGAAAGGGAAGATGTGAAACTGCTGAAATACTGATGAAACTCAGCACACATTAACGAATTATTTTGATTTGCCTATNACAGCAATAAGGTTGCCCCTGAGCCTCCTCTTTTCTATGCAGGTTTATGGTCAAAAAATAAGGTAAAAATTAGTCTAAAAAAATTTTCATTTGGTNATATCAGATATTAGGAAGAAATCCTTTACTGTGAGAGTGGTGAGGCATTGTAACAGGTTGCCCAGGGAAGCTGTGGCTGCCCCATACCTGGAAGTGTTCAAGATGAGGTTGCACAGAGTTTTGAGAAACCTGACTAGTGGAAGGTGTTCCTACCTCTGGCAGTGAGCTTGGAACTAGATTATTTTTAAGGTCCCATCCAACCCAAATGATTCCATGGTTCTGTGACGATTTGACATAAAAGTCAGGAAGTTTTGTTTAGATTTTAGTGTCATGAGGACTCAAACTAATGAATTTTGGTTTCTACAGGATTAATTGATTATACATATAGCGTTGAGATTTCCACTGGATAGTCTATCTGAAATCTGCAAACAGTTGCAGGTTTATGGTCAAAAAAACAAGGTAAAAATTAGTCTAAAAAAAATTTCATTTGGCATATTAGTTGAGGGAAAGGGAAGATGTGAAACTGCTGAAATACTGATGAAACTCAGCACACATTAACGAATTATTTTGATTTGCCTATACATTTTGAGAGAGTAATGTATCAATTTGAAAAATTCCACATAACAGTATTTGTGATTAGGCAGTGTCCTGACTGTACGTTTACAAAGCACTGCTGTAGCTTTTCTTCATACACCAAGTCTTGGGCACCACAGACTTTGTATTACTGTGACCCAAGTGCAGCAGTTTTGCATCAGATTCTTTACAACTGAAAAATAACAAATAGTATGCCCTACCAGAAATGTTTTTTGATAAAAAATGCACTCCACAGGGAGCACATCTGATCCAGAGCTTTCTCCACAGGCACTCTCCTTTTATGCACCAATAGCACCTGTAATGGAAATAAGCCTCTCAAACTGCTGCTTTTAGGTGGAGAAAATGGGAGGGAAAAATGAACTCACAAGGAGGTTTCATTAGTCAGAAGGCAAATGTATGTATATAGGATGTATAATTTTTTTTTTAATTTTCATTGAGCTTGTTGATGTCTTGTACTGCTAACTAGGAATAGACCTATGACATCTGTGGTGTTCAAATGTTTTGGGAATTTCTGAGTATCAGTGTTTCCACTGTTAACATTGCCTGTAAATTATTGCTGACACCAGATCAACATAATCCTGGATATAAACACCAGTCCTTAAGCACCACTTTGTCAAACCTTAAGATGGTCCTGACTCCTAACAAGCTTTAGTTCACAAAAATGTCTTTTCTTACATTTGGTGCTTTATTTTTCCTCCTGCTAATTAGTCCGAACATATTCCTTTCCTTTACTGTTCTTCCTGTAATCCCACGGACTAGCAGCATACCAAGGTTACTGCTGCATTCTGCAGAGAGTGAGATACTGATCCACTTCATCTCAGAAGTGTGGTAGATGTCAGGGATCCCAGCAGGCTCCAGCACAGGCAAGCTCTTCCAGACGGACTTCCCTCTTTCCTCCTCATGGAATTTCTTCCTCTCCATGTGGCAAGTACCTCCTCGTTCGCTCTGTTTCTCTACCACTAAATTAAATCATGATTGTTGATCAAGTGTAAAATTGAATACAATCTATACCAAAAAATTCCTATGTCATGAACCCATTTCTGTGGGACTTTTTCCCAGACATACTGAAATAAGTAGCAGCCTGGTCACTGAAATTGGTGAGGACCCATTACATCTAGGTTTGCATTATAATTATTTCTATTTTAGGAACTGTAATTTGTGTAGAATTTCAGTCTATGGAACAGATTTTTTTTTAATAGAGGGAAATCAAAGAATGAGCGAACTATGAGCCAGAGACCCATCTAGGCTGGTGTTTGACTGCTGCAGATGTGTGCTGGTAAATTATTGCTGTTAAATTGAGGCAGTCAAAGGTTTGTATATTTTAATCCATGCAGATTAAATGAATATTTTTTCCAGTGACATATTACATTGCACAGGCAATCTGGTCTCTTCAAAGTTCCAAGGAACACTAATTGTAAAGAAGCCGTAAGAGTCTTTATTAACAACTTAATTTCTCTAGGGTATGAAATTCAGAGGCCCTTAATACTATGTCTGACCTTTCATTTCCTTTCCTGCAGTTATGTAATACTGCTGCTAAAGCTGATTTTTAGGACACTGTAGTTTTAACTTCTTTTTTTTTTCCCTGACTATGAAAGGCAACTTATTCTCATTCTTTCTTTTCTAGAAGCCACCTTGGCATCCACAAACATGAGCTTAAAATCTTCAGAAGTAATTCTTTTCAGTTTCCTAATGTACATGCTTAAGCCCCTGTCTGCCAAGAGTAATATAGTCCTAGTGACTAAAAATGCACAAATGAAATTACTTGGCATTCCCTCTGGTGTTTAAATGATGTCACCTGAACTTTAAGCTGTACTAAAATGTCTATTTATTTAACAAATAGACAAGAAATTACATGTCTTTCAAATTTGTTTCCAATAAACTTCATGTTCTTTCCATGTCTTGCAAAAATTGTAGTTAAGTAAAGAAACCATATTATACCGCCTTGTGTTGGTCACAGTTAAAGGAATTTTACTTAGCAAATAAACTTCTGTTCCCTTCTATTTTATAATATCGTGTGGGGAGGAAAAGAAAAAAAAAAGAACAAAAATAAAAAGGAAAAGTTACTCTTCAAATAGATAGTGAAATATTAAAAAGGTCTTTCAGTTTTCCTATATTAAGTTGTGCAGAGACTATTTTATCCCGCCTGTATTTTAGCATGAGTTCTGCCCCCGGTTAAATCTCCAGGCTCCCAGGAGACACTCCTAAACCCAGGAACAGGTCCCAAACCAAGAGCCAGGTCAGGTCTTAGATCCATCAGCACATGGGAGCACCGAGGCACGCCCTCTCACCTCCTGCTCCTTCCTGTCCTTCCCCACCTCCAAAGTAAAGTGTGATCCCTTTGTTTCCTTAGAAGTGAGGTACCCCAGGGAGCCCCAACCAGTCCCCCAGGGCAATTCCCAGCTCCCAGTTTTATTTGCTCTAAGCTGCAGTGCTGCACCAGGTTCTGTAGGGCCTGGGTCCCTGAGATACAATTATTATTTCTTAACCCTTCAAGCAGAAAATTTCTGGAATTATTTATTCTATATGCAGACAAGCATCTCTCTACTTATTCCTTCCTTTCACACAGTGAAATGTATCCCTTTTTATTTCAAATAAATGCAAATATTTATTACAAATATGTGCAGCCATTATTATTGTTGTCCTGGTTAATGCTGTCTCTGAGGCAATGGCATATGAAATACTGCTTATAGCATCCCCAAGTAGAAGCAAAACTGCTCTTAAAATGTTCTTTGCAGAGTTTAATACAAAGAGCGAAAATAAATAATGTCAGATCCTTGCCAGGATCTGCCCATTTTAAACTTTTCAATGGCACAAATCATCATTAATGAAGCACTTAACATTACACTCCCGACAGCACAGCATAAAAATTACTGCAGTCATCCAAAGGATAAGAAGAAACATGGCAGATAACTTCTGGAGGGGAAAGATTTACGCTCTTTTAATGAAACTTTATGAGTCCAAGTTTACATTAGAATAAAGCAGTGGGAAAATATTTAGCTGTTAAAAGCTTTTGGGGGAGACAATTTGAAGGAATTTGTGGGGATTTTCCCAAAAGAATGGAAGAAAGGACACAGAGAAAGGTCACAGCAGTAGTGAAATCGGGTTTGCATCATCAGCTATTTTGATATAAAATACTATGGCTAGAGTCATAGGTCATCGAGATTTGCATTATAATGCAGAATAAAGTGAATGTCATTATGCAAGTCCCCCTCTTACACAGTTTCGGTCACAGTTTGCTCCAAAAATAGCTGAAGGTAAGATCAACAGCTGGTGTCTAATGCTCAGTTTCTTTCCTGTTTATTTGGTAGAGCAGAATACCATGCTCTTTATATTAAATTATGCACGGAAAACAATCTCAAATTCATACTCCTGTAAGACATGGATCAGCATAAAGACTGCTGTTTGTGATAAAGGATATGACAGTGATAAAGGATATGTGATAAAGGATATGAGAGTCTGTGAGGAGCAGGAGGTCTCATGCGCCTCTACTCAGACCTATAGCAGTGTTTCTGTGAAGTTGGGGTGGAGGATGAGCTGGTCCCAGTCCTGGAGGGAGATGTGCCTTGTGGTACAAGTTACTTAGTGCCATAAGAGAGGACCACTCAGACTGCTCCCTAGAGGGAAATAGATATTAAGCCAGGACCTGGCCAAAGGGGAAGAAGAATAACTCTGTGGACAGTGATTAAAATTTGTCATCCAGGGACAGAAATGTGTAGGAAGGATGGAGGAAGCATTTAGCAAAACCAAAACTAACAAATTGAAAATTTCAATGCCACATTTAATCTGTGGAAAAAAAGAGTCACAGGTTGGAAGGGACCCACAGGATCATCCAGTCCAACTCCCAAGTGAACACCCACCCAGGGATCAGGCCCACAACCCTGGAACCACGGGCACCACGCTCCATCCAGCCAAGCCTCCCACCATCCACACCATGGCACTGAGCTCCTCATCCAGTCTGACCTTAAACACCTCCAGGGATGGCGAGTCCACCACCTCCCTGGGCAGCCCATTCCACTGAGGGATCACTCTCTCTGGGAAAAAGCTCTTCCTGACATCCAGCCCAAACCTCCCCTGATCCTGCAGCAATGTCGAATAGAACCAGCAGAACAAAGGGGTGATCTTTAATTGTGTTTCATAATGTATGTAGCTGGAAATAAAAGACTTGAGGACTATGACGACTTCCAGATAAAACAAAAAACCCAAAAACAAAGCCACAAACAAACAAAAAACTAACCATTCTTTGACAGTGTTTCACACAATTCAGTAGAGTGAAGGCAGAATTCTGTTCTCCCATAGAAAGTGGTTTGGGGAAAACCGAAGCAATACATTATACAGAGACAAGAGTTCTGCTCTCCTGAGCTTATAAAGATAGCATCTGGGTTCTGAAATTCAATTTGTCTGCTTATCAAGAGGAAAACTTACTCTCCTCATTGCAATCAATTCTTACTAAAAATAAGGTGACAATATTAAACATATATTTTCTCAAACTTGAGCTACTTGACTGGAAATTTGGATTTTCTCCTGATTTATTAACCAAAGTAATTTGAAATTTAGTCCTGCTCTATTTTCTGTCCAACTACATGATCTATTTAAACTCTCTTTGTATTGCTTCACTCTGTCTCAAAGATTAGCATCTTTCACTAACATATTTAACTTATCCATTGCAAAGAACAGATTGTCTTTGTGGAAGGTTCACGAGGATCTAAAAAAGTCTTCTCTGCTCTCTGTGTTCTATACAGTAGTTCTCTAAGGCACCACAGAATTTCCCAAATGCTTCTGTCATGAAATAATAAATAGCATCAAGAAAAGCACTAGAAAACTCTGAGATGTCCACATTTACTAACCAAGGAAACTGTTGAAGAAAGGTAGCCTAAAATTAAATTCCTGTTAATCCTAGATAAATACTTTTCTGTTATCTGTACCATAGGTTGTTTTAGTTGTCAAATTTATAATCAATAAAATAATGTCCCAAACAGGAGAAACAGAATTAGTTCTCTGTATAAGTTTCAAGAAAAAGTTTCATGCAAAATTGAAAGTAGCTGTTGCTTTTCTGGGACCCATTAATTTTTGCTCTCCATTCAAAATGGGTCAAATATTCCTACAGTATAGCTTTTTTTTTTTTTTTAATTAGAATAATTTAGAGGAACTGGCGTGCAAAGCACATCTGATATTAACAATTGTACAACCATCTTTCAGAAATAGCACTATGATAACTCTGCCTACAATTTTGTCATATAATGTTTTCATTTGACCTATTTTCTTTTGCCTGATGGTTGCTGTGGGAAACCAAGACAATCCTGAGCTTCTGTTAAGTGGAAATGTGTCCCTGTGGTTATTCATTTTTTGAAATATAGGGCTAACATTTGTCAGCTCAGAAGCTGGAGAAGATAGGGCTTACTGGGTATGTGATAAATGCTAAGCATGATGCACTGCTGGAAATATATTAGGCATCATGAGGGGAGAATTTCAAAGGCAAAAATAGGAGTTAAGTGTCTTGGAACACTAATGAGAAGTTGTTAGATGAGCATCTGTATCTCTTGATTAACATAATGTCAGCGGAAAAGAATGAAAGATAATTTGGTCACTAGAAACCTGTTTCTTATGCAGCCTTCAGTACCATGCTCTTTATACAGAGATGAGTTATTCTAAGAGGCCACCTCATTTTCTCTTTATTTTTTCCACGGAGTAAAATCCTGCACTTAACCTACCAGTCCAGTTAATCAATACAGTCTGGTTGGAGCTGAAAATGTGTGTTAAACCTTGGCTATTAGGACAGCCCCCTCTTATCTCACTGATTTTCTCTTCCCCATGTCAAAGATAACTTTTATCTTACCTGCTTCTGCACTCAGCATCCACACAGCTCTGTTCTAATGTTTTGCACAATGTGATAAAGGGACCAAGATGTACCTTCATAAACAGCTCCAGATCAGCTACTGTAAATCTGATAAATGCAAAAATCCTTTATGAAATGAGGCTTGTCATGGCCTGAAAGGAATAGGGGTGAATCCACTTTAGTACAGTGGTAAGTGTCCCCACCTGGCGTGTGGGAGACCCGGGTTCAATTCTCGCCAGGGAGACAGTGTTAAGAGTTGGACTCGATGATCCTTGTGGGTCCCTTCCAACTCATAATATTCTGTGATTCTGTGATTCTTTGCCTGGCTTCTCTGAAGGCCAGAGAAAGGTTTCCAGTGAGACTGAAGCAGTACTCGGGTGCCTGAGCTGTTCTTCCCAGGGCTGCAGAGGAAGAAGGGCCACGCTGTGACCTTCGGTCAGCAGCAGACAGAGGTGCTGCTCCACAGATCCCTAATATGCCAGCACAGCCACAGCAGCAAGTGGTGGCCAGAGCCTCTGCTGCTGCATCTGCACTGGTACACAGGGAGGCAAAAGAGAAGGTTGATGTTTCACTTCTTTCTAGGCTGAACAAATAAAGTGCTCAGTAAAAGTTCTTGATTTAGTGGGGTTTTTTACAATAGATGAAACATTATCTTTGCAACTGTTACATGACATTTTGAGCCCTTCTGTGGAAAGCAGTTTCCATCAGGAATGTTATTGCTATTTGTTATTTTCCATTTGGTTTGAGGTGCAGTTTATGCACAAAGCAAATTATCTCTCTCATGAGAAATAGTCATCCATGGCTTATGGTTTGAGCTGAAAAGAGATCATTAACACAGTGACATTTGAGGAATCATTAGCAAAGGTGATAGGTACCCTTGAGAGCCTGGGGAAAGGTTTTATGGAGTACATAAAGACCCTATAGACCTTCCCCATAAAGATGATAAAGACCTTCTGTTCCAGTGGCACGTCATGCTGCCAGCACAAGACTTAACTCTCGCTAATGTAAATGGTGCTTTCTATGAAGACTGCTTTTCAGCTTAAATACTTAAAATAACTTAAATATAATAACTTAAAATACCTAAACGAACTTAAATACTTGAAAACAACATGCTTATGTTGAGGTCTAATGAAAGCAGAAATACATAAAAGCAGGATAGAGTATAAGCACAGGGAAAGCTGCCTGAGAAGGTGTGAAGTGGTGAGAGCAGAAAGCAGGGTCAGGTGAGGTACCAGTGCAGTGGAGTCACACTGCTTTGCTGTCAGCAAGTACTGCATGATAACATCTGCAGAAGTTCCTGGTAAGAGATACTGGGTAAAAAAGTGTGGTTTGTTTTGTGTATGAAGTCAAAGACAAAAAAATCCCATGTCTGGTATATGAGAAAAAAAGAAAAAGAAAAAGAAAAAGAAAAAGAAAAAGAAAAAGAAAAAGAAAAAGAAAAAGAAAAAGAAAAAGAAAAAGAAAAAGAAAAAGAAAAAGAAAAAGAAAAAGAAAAAGAAAAAGAAAAAGAAAAAGAAAAAGAAAAAGAAGCCTGGAGAGAAGAATGTGGGATTTTTTACTACCTATTTTTTTAATGTCAATACTGAATTACGTTTCTCTGGTTGCTCAAAAAATGTACCTCTAACTAACCAGTGCTAAAATTCAGAAGAAAAGTGGATACAATAGAGTTATATTATCCCTCTCTCTAGCAAACTGACTGAGGAAATTACATAGCCTAATGTCTTTCTAAAATCCAGCAAACTCCTGTGGATAAATGCCTTCTTTTATATATTTAAGCACTCTTCAGTGTGTCATTATTTGTGCACAGAAAAGGTAATGATTTAGACAACAATCTCCAGTAAACTTTTCACTTGTTAATCTGTCAGTAAAATTCATCCCCGGACGAAGACATTTCCAATGACTTTGAATTTTTGGAAGGTCCATTGAGGTTTCCAAGACTGATTACATAAATGAAAGATCTGCTCATCATCTTTAACATCCATTTTCAGCTGACAGTTCAGCTGGGTAGGGGAATGCACCAGCAGTGAACCTGACCTTCACCGAAGGGACATAGATGTCTTAATCCCTAAGATATCTGGTTTATTTTATTTTATTTTTATTTCAGCAGTAGGTTGCTAGATTTATAATCCGTGGATACACATAGGATGGCTGTATACGGCCTTCCTAACTCACAACTCATCATCTTTGGTCTCAACGTTGAATGCTTATGGAATATACCAACAGTTTCCTATAACACATCAAAGTTTCCTATTAAACCATCCCATGTTAGGAAACTCAAATGTCTTCTCCAAGGTCATAAGTACCTGTGCAGAAAATCCCAGGCAATATCTCCTCATCCACTGCATTTACAGCTCTCATTTACAACTCTCTTGCTACGTCCTCTTTCCCAGTAGTTCTTCCATCCTTGCAACTAGATGCCAGGTCTCTCCTGCTGCATCTGTGAGCAAACTCATCTTTCTCCTTCCTTTCTCCCTCTCTCTGTCACCGCCTAAATTTTCTCAAGGTTTTTGCATCATGACTGCATTTGAAATAGCGTTTCTGGCTACTCTGAACAAAGAGCAAAGAGCTCAATTGCCAAGCAGCTCCCTAAACGGCTCCTGTTCAGAATAGAGGCTGAGCAGCCAATTCCAGCACTGCACCAGACAAGCCCTATAAAAGTGATGGATACCTGCTGCCCACTAGGCTTTCTCTGAGAAATTTAGCCACATTTTGGTGACTAGGTTTCTGTCTGCAAAATGTCTCGAATCCATAAATATTCCTGGGGTTTATTAGTACTAATGCTTGAGCCCATTTTTTTTCCTATATGTACTTAATAGTAGAATTTCTTTACAGTGTCTTGCCTGATGTCTGTGTAGCACTCAGTGTCATACAGAGCACTGCATTAATAATACCAGCATAGGCTGAGGGACCTGGGGCTGTTCAGCCTGGAGAAGCGAAGGCTCTGTGGAGAAAGGGTGCTACAAGAAAGTTGGAGAGAGACCTTTTACAAGGACATGTAGTGATAGGACAAGGGAGGGATGGGTTTCAACTGAAAGCGAGCAGATTTACTTTAGGGTAATGAGGCACTGGAACAGGTTGCGCTGAAAGGTGGTAGCTGCCTCATCCCTGGAAACATTCAAGGCCAGGTTGGGCAGGGATCTGAGCAACCTGATCTAGTGGGAGATCACAGGGACTGGACGAGTTAACCTTTACAAATTTCTTCCAAATCAAGGAAGCAGACAGGCACATTTCCCAGAGTAAGCAGCTGGGCCAGGGGGAGCAGCAGCAGTGAACATGACCTCCACCTGAGGGACACAGAAACACGGGTCGGCCAAAATGGCACGTGTCATCCTCCAAGACATCAAAATAGAACTAAAATTCCTTACCACGTACCGAAGTAAGGGGATCAAATGGCCACTCAGCATGACTCTAAACAAGGAAGGGAAAAAGACATGAGCCTGAAGACCTTGAAAGTTTGCTGGTACATTAGTAGGTGTCAAAGAGATCTTTCTGATTTAGTCTTTGACAGCCTGCTATTTTCTACATTTCTCAGGCAACTAAACCCTAGATAATTATCTGTGTATGTTTCCAAGTTCTTAAATCCCAGATGAAGGAATTTTTGCAGATTTTCCTATAGTGTGGATTTTACAGCTGATAATGGTAAAACAGTGACACCTTGTGGCTCAGAAGAGCAATCAAATTCACACAGCCACGGCTTTAGATAAACCATCGCCAAAAAATAGATGTCATTCCCCAGAACTATTTTGAATTATTGATGAATTAAGTTTTCAGCTGCAAGTTGTTTTCTTAGGTCTTTAGTATAAAATTTTTCTTGATGTTTTACAGTCATTGAAAGCATCTTCCTAGCAATGGGAATAATTTAGACGATTGTTATTCAGGAATACAGCAAATTTCCAAGCTAGTTCTGTAACTATTCTTGGAGTGAATAAGAAATGCTTTCCCTTATCTAATATATGCATGTTGTTAAGAAACACTCAGTGTAATTGTCAAGCTCCCTGACCTTACTTCAGGCAACCAGGTGTTTTAAATTACACTGGCTAGCAGGAGAACTGTTATGCAGAATTGCTAACAAGAAAGATGTGTTGCCAGTTAGTTTCATGCAGGTTAAAGGGGAGACTCCAGCTGTCCAGAGTTTTCTCAGCAAGGAGGAATTTCTATTGTAATTATTTTAAATGCGCATGACTGAATGGAACAGATGTGGTGCAATGTCATTTTAGAGCTCTTATCAGACTATAGAAGATTGGAAAATGGTGATTTTATATCGACTGTGTTAACTCCAAAAGGCTGATGAGCTAATGATTTGAAGGCAGATCTTCCTCTAATTTGTGGATCTGTTCAAATCAGAAATCATTAATGATTGTAAGAGGATGAGAATTTCTACAAACTGAAAAAGATCCCAGAATTGTAGCAGCCTCTCAAGTAAAATATTTTGAATTTCATCGTTTGTAGTTATTGCCCCATCTACCAAGGGCCAGCTTTCAATATCAGCATTAATTACTGATTTTACCAGTGTTGTCTCTGACCTCCATTTAAGCAAGGTATACTGCAAATTATTGGGATTTTGAGTGAACGATGATCTGATTAAGATGACTGGTGAGCTATTCCTGGTATTACATTATGCAATGAAAACATTATGCCTGCATTCATATATTTTAAAACTGTCTAAAAATTAAAACCTTTTTGTCATCATAAAGACATTGCTGGGACAGCACTCCTCAGTTCCAAGGGTATTCTGGGGACAAGAATGAAACCCTCAATGTTACATAAAAAGTACATCATTGTCAAAGAAGTGATATACAGGAACAAGGTATATTTGGTGCCTCTGTCATTTGTCACCGAAGAGTTTCAAATGTTGACTCCCTTTTTGCATCAAGAGGTAATTTTCTTTCCAACCTGATAGCAACAAACTGTATATTTCACATTGGTATAGTGGAAATTACAAAATAAATCTTAAATAGTACTCACCTCAAATATTAGACAACAAACAAGTCAAATATATCAGCAATGGCATATGACTAATAGCGCACTTAATGTGATGCCAGGAAAATCACTTCTGCTCTTGTAAAGGAGCCCACACCAGCCAATTATTGCAAAATCTAATGGCGCATTAAGCGATTGCCACTGTGGGCAGTGCACATCTGAAGAATCACAGCATTTGTCTAACACACATTAAATACCACCCTTGTGCTGTGCCCAGGATTGCAACTCAGGCTTTGGCTCATGCTCAGCTGCATCTCCCATTGATGCTTTGAGTTGGGTTTTTTATCTCTGATTTTAGGCATCACCACCTTTCAAATGCCAGAGCCTGCTGTGGGACATCCTACACGTCATCATCAACATGAGGCCAGTAGGTAAAGAGCTGTTGAGAGATTGCTTGTCTGATGGGAGTGGTACTGCTGGCTGGTGGGGAAAAGATGTAACGAGTTACACCTCCCATTTTCTGTCCCTGTAAACTTGTTCTGCAGACAGAGACTAAAGCAGCCCTCAATTATCCCTCTGCTTTGCTAACTCTCCTGCAGCTGCAGAAGAGCCAAGGCCAAGTTCATACCCAATCCTCTTCTCACTCACTTGGTTCTGCCTCTCACCCCACATGAACTTCAGCTCACCAGGGTGCTGGAATACTTTTTACATCCAGCAGTGCTACAAAGCTCACAGGCAAGACAGTTTTTTCACAATCCTCGTACACGTGTTTTATTGCCATTGTATAGCATCCTGTTACATGTGTGCTGTATTCACTCAGCTTACATCGATCATTGACTTCAGTGACTATTTCTGGATTTGTACTTTCAGGAGAGACAAAGGACCTCAACTGCATGCTTGCCTGTGTTTAAGAGAATATAAAAATGCCAGAAAATGACAGAAAATAACAGTTATTATGCTTATGCACAGTAAAACAGCCAGGCAACTCAAAAAAAAGGGATGTGCTTTTTTACTCGTTATTACAGTGGCATGGAGATAGAATAGTTATATCCTGATGTGGAGAGCAAATGAGATGCTTTTACTTACTTGCTTTCTCAGTGAGTCATTAGAAAAAGTGAGCTGATGAACATTAATTTTTACATCTCAAAGAACTCCCAGAAAATGAGTTTTCCTTTGTTCTCATCTTGCTTGTAAAGTTCTAGGAATTAATAAAAACTGGCACTTTCACAGTTCATAAATGAAAATTAAACATCCCTATTGTGAGTCAGGAGATTGACTTAACCTCCCTTTGGCCCTGCCATGAACTACATGTGTCATTTTTAATGTTTTACCACCTTGAACACAAAAGAAGATAAAGAAATCCTGAATCTTCTAAAATCCTTTAAATACATTTTTTTCCTGTTTCTGAGAAGTACTGAAGTCCCTCTCTTTCTTCTGACCTTTTACTTCCTTGGGTTAGCAGTCTTACGATTTGCAGTCACTTCAGTCCTGAGGGTAGTAGTGCTCCACCGCAGAAACCAGAGGATCAAGGAGTTTGGTTTTGGAAATACGCGGAGGCTGAAAGCATCAGGCATCTGTGCGACTGTGTGTTATCCCTTCATGAAGCCTCCAAAATATGTCTGCCTAGTAAAACCTCTTCAAGAAGTAATGGCACTTTAACAGAAGCAATAAGTGAACTGCATGTGCCCTTTTACCAGTCTTTGACCAGCCCTTTACAATTCAATCCTGACAAAAAATATTGAGATCTTTCTTCACCATAAGTTGCTTGGTCACTACTATTTGGACTACAATCAAGAGCTCCTATGGCTCAGAATTCCACCCATCAAAATACAGCCACAGGAAAAACTGGAAAATAATCCCGGGTTGAGCTAGTATCTGACAGGTTACCAGATGGTACAGGCTCAGATTTCCCATCTTGAAGGGGGCCAGATAAATTGTTCAAATGTAATGAGCACCCTTTTTTTGCCTCTGTTTCTACCCCCGTACATCCAATGAGTCATTCCTGTTTACACCAAGCCAACTACTGAGCAGGTGCCACTTGAACACTCCTGCTGGTGGAGAAATATGTAATATTGTGAGTCACTCAGCCCTTGTTGAGGTGAAACCAGTAAGAAATGAAAGTGGGTATGCAGATGAAGACATTTAAATGTGGACTAGGGCAGCTGGGGATGTACCACCTGAACGCCCACACAGTGTCTGCGGCATTGCAGCAGGGTTGGTTTCTCCTGGTTGGAAATAACATTAGAGGAGATTTGGGGTTTCTGGCTTCTTTCTTGTTCTCCTTTTCTGTTCTACATATCAAAAACTTGGAAATTTCTTATACTCAATTTCTTTTCTTGGAGCAGTTGTTTCCAACTCTATAGACTCAGAGACATAAGAAAATACTGGGTATGATCACATCCAGTTTCAAATTTCCCTGCATAATCACTTTCTACCAAAAAAAAACAAAAACAAAAAAAAAAGTTTCCAATTAGCTAGCTGTAAGTCTTGCATGACCACACCACAGGCATGTTCCCATGACTCTAGCTCTATGTTCACACTTATTTCAGTCTCAGTCAAACTTGCACATTAGTTGATGTAAATCACAGCAACATGTCCACTACTGTCCTTTATGAACTTGTGAGCGACAAAAAGGTATGTTAAATTCACATGACTTTTGGGAAGACAAGAGATTTGTTTTAAAACTGTGATCCATTTGAGACTAAAGCTCCTAAAGGAAATTGCTTTGAATTGGATGTTAAAATCAGGACATGCCTAAGCCAAGAAATAGTTCATCTTTAAAACTCTGTTATGCACTGTTTCAATTACAGGAGCTGTGGACTAAAATCACCACTGCCCAGGTCAATTTAGCTAACAGGTTACTAAATCCATTATGGCTTAACCCTTGTAAAAAGAGTTTAAAACCAAATTGCTTGAATCATGCACTCATATATTTTTAGCTATATATTTAGATATAATTTCACTACCCTAAATATAACTACGATACTAAATCAGACTGCTTATGTGAGGAAGACTGTTTACATATTTCCTCAGAATTAGTCATTTGGCTCTTAAGTTTAATTGTAGCTGTTTTATGTATTAATGCTAAAATACTTTAAATATATTTTTTCCTTTTCTAAGAATTTGACAAACCCCTCTGCTTATACTTAATATTAATGCCTTTCATTCGGTGTGTTTACCAGGCCCAAAAGTTAAAAGATCAAGTACAGAAATCCCTCAAACTTGAGTAAAACCAAACTGTTTTAAATACTCTGATGAAAAGACTTGCTTTGCTAAACCTTCAATCTTTCACAGGCTAAATGTTCACTAGTTGTCCAGATCCTCATAAAATAGAAAAAATAAATATGTAACTTTGTCTCTTTTGATTTTGCGTGACTTTTATTTAGATTTTTGCATGGAACTCAGTCACTTTATTTCTTGTCTGCAATGACACATCTGTCATTACAACAGTGTGTATACTGAATTAATACTTCATCCAAATCTAGGGGTTTTATACAATTTAGGGTTGGGGTTTTTTTACTTGTAGGTGAAATAGACATATAGCAGGTTAAGATATATAGTTTTTCACTATAGTAAAATCTTCATGAAAATAAAGCTTTTCTTGAGAATTTATTTACTTCAGGGCTAATATCTAGCTACTAGAAGATAAAAATCTACATCTTAAAGCTCCTATTTACTCAGTTTTAAAATTCTTACACTGGCTATGCTTGATCCTTTTTATTTTGACCCTCTGAAAACACCAGTGTTTTTTCATACAAATATTTGTGGAAACCAAATCAACCTTTCCCACAAGAAAGAACACAGCTGGTATGGTACAGAATCAAAGAATCACAGAATTTCCTGAGTTGGAAGAGATTCACAAGGATTATCAAAGTCCAGCTCTAGGCCCTTCACAAGACAGCCCCAGAATCACATCATGTGCCTGAGAACATTGTGCAAATACCTTTTGAGCTCTGTCAGGTTTGGTGCTGTGAGCACTTCACTGGGGAGCTTGTTCCAGTGCCCAGCCACCCTCTGGGTGAAGAACATTTTTCTGATATCCAACCCAAACCTCCCCCGACACAGCTACAGCTCATTCTCTCAGGTCCTGAAATTGCTCACCAGAGACATGAGACCAGTGACTACCAAGAAGAGACACTTCTTAGGACAGTTTTGTAACCCTAAAACCCTGGATAATTTAATTACATTTCCTTTATCCCAGCCCTGAGTGCTTGTGTTGGTCTCTGAAGGCATTGAGCAGACCCACTGAGTTTAAGATGTTGAAGCTGGAAAGCCTAGAATGAGAAACATCTGCTCCCAGAGGCCACACACTGCTATAGGAATTCCTTTACTTTGTGCGAATCCACTCTAGTACAGTAGGACTCAATGATCCTTGTGGGTCCCTTCCAACTCAGAATATTCTGTGATTCTGTGTGGAAAGAATAGGAGAAAATTAAACCTAAACTCTTTATCCAACCAATAAATCTTGATTCTAATTTGTTTCTTTCTAGTAAAGATGCTGCACACAAGGTTTGTGTAGCCAGGAGAGGTCTGTGAACTTTTAAACCCACCTAATCCAATAGAGATGCTACTGCTTTATGAATGGTTTGCTGCCCTGGTACCTTACGGAAAGCCTCCAATTAGATCAAAAACTCAATTCTCCCTGACTCCATTGATATGGTCAGTCAGCAGGCACAGCTTGAATTTCAGCTGATTACTTGTAGTGAGCTGTTCAGAGTCAATTCACAGTGGAATAAAAGGCCAGTAGGAAATCATTATTATATATATTCAATAGAATAATGCAAGAAAATAACATTATTCTCACTGCATTTCCTTCATGCATAAACAGAAACAGGAATTGTCAGGCTAATTATTTATGGTGATTATGGGATATATTTTATTGGTCGAGATACTGAATACTGTCAAAGAAAACATGTCTGCTCTTCTCTAAAAAACTCTTTAATAAAATACGGTCATGCCTCACTGCATTGTGATTTCTCCATTGCAACCTCACTGGTTTGGCAGAAATTTTCCCTGTGAATCTGCCTCAGTGATTCACGGAGCTTCCCACTGCACAGCATATGCAGTGCCTCTGCTTCACTGAGGGGCAGTTCTGGCGCTCCCTGTGGGGTGAGACTAGTCTGGCCCCATGGAGAGGGCACACAGTGCCTCTCGCTCACCGTGACGTTCATAGCCCCATGCTTGTGTGTCTGTGTGTCCAGTCCCTATCACGGAAGCCTTACCCTGCTTTACGAATGCTACAAAGGTTCCACTTAGAGACCCGTGGGACTACAATAAAAGACATGGCGAGCAGGAGGCACCACGTGCCCTCCCTGCGGGGCCAGGCCACGTCACGCCACCACTGCAGCTGCTACACCAGGAGAAGGCTTCTATTCCCCCATGCCCTCCTCCCGCTGCAGCAGAGGAAATGGTGTTCTGCTGGGTCCATACAGCCAGGACTCCCGCTTCCAGGACAGGCAGATGTTAAAGGGAAAGAAACTCTGACACTGACACCACCACCCACCATAAGGTGCCTCTTATGTTGCAAAGTTAAGGTTTCCCAGGCTCCAATAACACCAACCAGAGCATGGGGACACCCCGTCTCCACTGCAGACCCAGAGCTTCCCCACCACAGAGTCGGTGCAAGCATGCACAGTGGCAGCAGCCTGGCGGCAGCTGCAGAAACACCAGCTTGACCAAAGAGAAGCCCAGGGATTCTCTGGGTTTCTCCCCAGGCAGAGATGGAACAGAAATGCTTCCCTTTGCTCCTCTGTGCTGGGAGAGCCCGTGGGGAGGTGCGGAAAACGCTCCCCAGCGCTCCTGATTGGCTGGGGGTGGAGCGAATGGCATGGCCTGTGTGCATATTAGTGACCCATGCGTGTTTGCAAATTAAATGTTTTGCAAGACCCTTGGGAGACTCGTTCCTCACAAATTAGGAGGTATAACTGTAATACAATTTAACGTCCTAATCTTCACAGATTATTTTACTCCCTGCTTGTACACTTGCAGTAGATTTAAAATTCAGATTCTATCTCTCATTTAACTTGCAATGTTTGTTTCAAAACTCATGTGTGTCTGAATCAAGAGCAGTGCAAAGTATACACTAAATTTATTTTACAGGCTCATCTGTAAATAAGTAATATTAAATAAAATGTTTGTCATGCTTTCAAGCATCTTTTGCATATAAGCTTAACAATTAGTCCAACTAAATAGTAAATTGGAAATGTGGCAAGTAATGACAGTCTATATTTTACCTCTTAAGGACAAAAGATAAATTCATTGCATAAGACTGACATGTTCACAAAAAATTTTTTTCTTAATCTGTTTTTATAGCAACTTGGTAAGGTTTTTTCCCAAATATGTTTCCTTTTCATGCTTTAAGTATCACAAACTTTAATTTGATATTTTGAACATATTTTCATTTTTGCAATTAGACACAAAATAATATTCAGTGGTTATTGTCCACCCAAGATCTTCACCATATGATTTTTTTTAGATTGCTCTCCCTTCTCATTTCTTATTCATGACTAAATATAATGAAAGGTGGAAAACAATATGGAGGTCAGACAATTTAAATTATCTTAATTTCCATAACGCAACACATTTCTGAAGAACTGCTTAACAAAATGGAATGTTAGCAAAGTNAACTCATGTGTGTCTGAATCAAGAGCAGTGCAAAGTATACACTAAATTTATTTTACAGATTCATTTGTAAATAAGTAATATTAAATAAAATGTTTGTCATGCTTTCAAGCATCTTTTGCATATAAGCTTAACAATTAGTCCAACTAAATAGTAAATTGGAAATGTGGCAAGTAATGACAGTCTATATTTTACCTCTTAAGGACAAAAGATAAATTCATTGCATAAGACTGACATGTTCACAAAAAATTTTTTTCTTAATCTGTTTTTATAGCAACTTGGTAAGGTTTTTTCCCAAATATGTTTCCTTTTCATGCTTTAAGTATCACAAACTTTAATTTGATATTTTGAACATATTTTCATTTTTGCAATTAGACACAAAATAATATTCAGTGGTTATTGTCCACCCAAGATCTTCACCATATAATTTTTTTTAGATTGCTCTCCCTTCTCATTTCTTATAGAGCAAAAGGGCATTCATGACTAAATATAATGAAAGGCGGAAAACAATATGGAGGTCAGACAATTTAAATTATCTTAATTTCCATAACGCAACACATTTCTGAAGAACTGCTTAACAAAATGGAATGTTAGCAAAGTCCTTTTCCGTTCTCATACCATCTTATATTTCACTTGTATGAAAAAAATAATATGTCTGAAATATTTTTTAGAAAGGAGTTTTTTATTCTCTTTTTCATAGGGAATTCTGAAACAGGAGTATAAAATTAAGAGGTGACAGTTCAGTAGTCCAAAGTCTTTCCATTTCCCAAGGCTCTATGGATCAGTTTCAATTCTTGCATGTTTCTATAGACATTCTATCAGGTTTTTGGTTTCTGGAGAGTATTTTTGTACAGTTAACTCCAGTTTGAAGAAATGAGAAGCTTTCCAGCTGATATTTTGCATTCATCAAAATGTGCCGTACCAGATATATTAGGCCTTTTTTCTGCTAATTTACAGAAAAACTGAACATGAATGAAAAATTGATTCAAATTTGTTCTAATGATGTGCACCAAGAAGACTTCAAAATTAAGCCTTAGTCAAGACATGGAGAAGGAACAATACTAAATATAGCTTCAAAATATTGTTCATAATATAAAGTTTCTATAAAAATGCATCCAGCTACAAATTCAGATCAGGGAGAAAAAAAAGCAAGACTTTTCTTTCTTTCTGCCTGCAGTGCTGCACACTTATTCTTTTCCCTTAGAGCTCAGAAGTAATAAATTATCTTGTTTTGTTTCTTCAGTATCAATATAAAGTATTTGTCAAGATGGGCATCAAACATGGCTCCTCATTTTACTAGAAATCAAATTAAACACCAGAATGTGTGTTCCCCTTACAAGGCTTGTTATACAAGGAACACCAAAATTATGGCCCTTCTTTCTGTCAAAGATACTAATCTTCATTTATCCAGTGCTGTGAAATCTCGAAATTCAGCTAGCTCATCACTCAGTCCAAACAATGAAACAGTGCAGTGTCAAAGAGCCTCCAGTTCTCTCTGCCTTAAAACCAAATTCAAGTCTTCCTTTTGCAAATGGATCTGGACACATTGCCTTTCATTTCATTGCCTCCGGACTGCATTGCTACAGCTGTCACTAATGTAGAAACGAAGACAAATACAAAATCTATGCTTTGAATAAATCAGTTCCTTCAAAGGCTGCAAAACAATACACAGTCACAGTAGGCTGTAAGGACCATGTGCATGCTGGATTGGATTCCACAAAATTGAATACCAGGGTCTCTGTGGTAGCGTGCCTTTAACCGAGACAAGCTGTTCTGAAGCATTTTTGTTTCTTTGTTTGCTTCCCCATGTCCTACTTCCCCAGACAGCTCAAGTCTAGATGCCTGATTTTTCAAAAGCAATTGTTCTTCTGGATCCCACTACAACAGATGCGAATAATGCTCCAGCTGTGTTCATGAGGGGCTAGTCAGGTCACTCATGCCAGAGGGAGATAATTGAGAAGTGGAGAAGTCAGGCATGGTATGGATTATATGTAAAAGAGATATATCTAATTCCAAGTGTTTAAAAATAGTCTCCAGGGCATTCTCTCTAGGAAGAGCTTTCCCATAGTATGACTGTTCTCCTTTAATTGTAAGGAATATGAAATCACTATCTATTTCTTTTCCCCATCTTCATTTTCATGAGGAAGAGGAAGGAAGGCCTGGGACAAGGAGGCTAATGGGAAAGCTGCCAGCTTTCTCTGTCCTGAGGGGAACTGGCATCCAGCTATCAGGTCTAGGAACACTTACATACTCAAACCATTGCTCAGATCCAAAAATCCATTTAAACTTTACAAAAAAATCTCTATCTCAGAATGAAACTGGAATTACTAATACAAATATTAATATAAAATTTATATAAAATTGAAAGTATTCCCAGTATTCACAGTATAGATAAGGCTGGAAAGGACCTCAAAGATCATCTAGTCCAACCTATAGCCCAAACGGGGTATCCAGGGCATCCAGCTGCACCCAGGCTTCCTGGGAAAGGACTATCATGTGCACCAGCGGTGGCACGGAGCTGGAGTCACTGTTTCTAAAATACTCTGCAGCCCAAAGTGTGACTTCTTGTCCTAGGTAGCTCAGAAGAATTTTGACAGAATATCAATATGTCTTTACTTGCTGTAAGTCTGTCTGATATTTGAATTTCACAGCAGGAAAACCTCTAGAGAAAATACTGAAAGGCAGTAATCTGCATTTTAGCAAAAAAGCGGAATCTATATGTGCACGAGGGCAAGTTACATCAGAACGATTACATTTCTTTATTTCTATTTCCCTGTGATCTCTTAGAACCGCTGAAGTGACCACTCCATTTATAACAGTTAGTGTGTGTGTGGAGCCTCTAGACATTTCTTCAGCTTAGTTGTCTCAAGAAATTATGTCCTTAAAATTGGTACTACTCAAGAAGCTGCCTTTCCTTGCAGACTGACATTGTGCACCCTGGCTCAGAGTAATTCCTGGGTGTCTCAGGTTTCTCTCTTTTATTCAATCCTTTAATTTTATTTGTTTTCCTAACAACTACATCTTTCACTTGTCATTTTACCTTAAGTAAAAGGTCAGTTATAACAGGTGTCTATCAACAGACACAGATAGCTCTTGTCCAAGTTTTCAGCTTATACATTCTCAAGCAATACAACATTCTTGACAAATTGAGTCCTGCTTTCCCCACCTTTCTGCCAAGATTGTTTCACTACTTCCTTGTTTTGAGCACATCATTCTTCTCTCTTCATTCCTCCACTGCCATCCTGCCTTCATATCATCAAAGATGAATAAAAACAAATGGGATTATGTCTCTTGATAACTTAACACTATTCCATCTACCAAAGGCTAAATAAATAAAAAAATAACAATAAAAATTATGTATGAAGTATACTACTCCCAAGAGTATGAAATTTGAGTGCATCATGTTGGAAACATCAATCTAAGTTGGCACACCTAGGACATTTATCTTGTCTCCAAGTTATGGTCACATCACTGAAGATACTGTTCACATATTTTGGATAAATTATCTTTCTTTGTGTGAAAGGTTTGCATCTGGTGCCCTTACTTAAACTAGGTAATACTTTGTTGCATCACTCAGCCCATTAGACTTGTGACTTGCAAAGAAAAGTGCCATTTGGTTGGAGCAAAGATGATATACCTTGACTATAACAAAACTCGACTTTTAAATATGATTTTTGAATTTATATTTGAAAGATCACACATTTTTTTCCCTTTTCTTTTGCTATACTGGTTTTTAAAATATGCCGATCACATCTAATAGGGATCATAGGCTGCATGACTTCATTCGATAAAAGCATACATTTCATGGATTTTTCCATTATGCTGCTGTTTGTGTTGTGAGCAGAATACAGAAACAGGTCACCAGTAAACTTAATTTCACGGTACATGACAATTGGCATGCAAACTGAATGTAAACTCAAACTGGTTTATCTTCTTACAACTGCCTTTAATCTTCAAATGCAAGATAATATTTTGTCTACATCAATGGTTCAATAACCCTTACAGTGTAGGCAATGACAGCTTCATCAGATTAATTGATTTTACACAAATACCTTGGAAAAATGATGAAATAATTAGTAAATTTTCATGTTCCTGACTGAAATATATTATTTCACAAAAGGATGAATCTATTATTTTAATCATTTCAAGTTGTTTAATGAATGTGATTCTAGCAGATATCATTCTGCTTTGCTTCAGTCTTCAAAAGTATATTTTTTAATAGACCTGTTTTCCATACGAGTTCTCTGACTACACGGACAGTCTGAAATTTTCTTTTCCCATAGACCATAGGCGAAAAGAAATAAGAATCTTTATTTACCATACTTGTTCTGAGAACTTTATGTTGTTTTAATTGATTCTTTTTAATTGTTTTTCCAATTATTAAACCTCTAGCTTCTTTTCTAAGTTTAGCTGGTCAAGGCCTGAATTAAAAATACGAAGAAAGAGCAAAAAAGCTACATTAAGTCTGATCTGTACATCACCATTGACCAAATTGTTTAATGTACTTTTGATATCCTTGTGTCAAGGGAGAACACATTTAAAATTTTCTAGGCCAAAGGGATATGTCCAAAGGACAAAGTGAAAGAAGAAAAAAATAGCAGAATCAGACAAAATAAAATTAAATTAAGTAGAGGTCAAGGCTGTTAGGAGAAGTTGATAAAGCCCATATTTACAAAAATCTGGTACTATCATTGGGTTTAAAACTATAAAATTGATGCTATGGGATTGAAGAATATAGTTTGAAGCAAAACAGAATTATTTTTATGTACTAAAAATTAACTCCACTAGTTCTTTTTTCTACTAATAAATACCTCTCTACCATACCACCCAACCCAAGCCTCTCACCTGTCTGTTATGAACTGTGCTGATTTATACAAAATTGAATGTCTTAATACCAATCTGAGTTGAATGCTTTCAGATAATTTGCATATGATCTTGAACGTGTTGGGTTTGAGGCATGGGCTGGAATTGATCTGGATAAAAGTTGGGTTCTGTGAGACTGAAACTGGGGAGCTTCTCTGCAGTAGCAAGATGAAGCATTCCTCACACATGAATGGAGCGGCAAGGATAAAAGGATGGAGTAGTAATAGGTGCAGTGCACAGTAAATTTGAGTATTGGAGACAAGTTGTCCTGAGCCATGGTTATGCTAAGTATGGAAATTTCTTCCTTTATTTGGAAGATGCTAAGATGCCTACAAAATGGATAAGTGTCATCTGGGAATGGGCATGCAAGCAGGAACTTGGAATTTCTCTAGGATGACGAAGCCATTTATGTCTATGCAAAACTCAGGATTATTAGAGACTCAGAATCTGCCAGAAAGGATTTGGAAGTAATACCGACTAAGACCGCAGAAGTTATTGCTGCACCGTTTGCATCTGCCAGCTTATCCGGCCTCTCAACTGCTGCTGCCTATTCCTTCTGTATTTATTATTCAACTCATCCTTCAGTTTGGGAGCCATGGACAAGGAGTGTGATGTCACTCCTCAGGAATACACCATGATGGTGGGGTTTTTTATGAAGGTTCAGGATTGCTGAGACTAAAAACCAAAGCCTTCAGTATTTCCCAATAACCAGGATTGCTCCAGCTGCAAAGCATGTGCACGGAAAGGGGCTGTGTGCAGTATGGGGGTGACAAGGATGAAGGATAGTACATGGGGGGAGCATGCACAGGGCAAGGGGACAGCCATAAGGATATCCAGTGAAAAGGGAGGACACAACACCATCTCTGCTAGACCTGCTTGAGTGAGCCAGTAGCACACAGTCCCAGTGCCAAAAACTGTGAACACCAAAGGCACATCATCTGCCACACACTGATTAAATAAGGAATCTTCAGTTCATCTCTTAAAGGAGTTAGAAGTTAGGGACAGATGCTTCTAAACGTTTAAAGGACCTCAAAGAGATCTGTGAAGCAGTAAAAATTAATCTTTGAGGTGCAGTGAGAAGTTACCCCCTCCATCAGCTCCTGATGCACTTTTCCTTCCCATAGATGGATACAAAAGCAGGGGCCATTTTTAAAATTATGCTACATGAATTTTTATATTAAATAATTAATCCACCTTGAAATGTGATTGCCTACATCCCCTCAGGAGCAGTTTAGATGTTTGAAAGAAATTCATTACTGTAAGGGTGGTAGGGCACAGGCACAGGTTGCTCAGAGAAGCAACTCTCAGGCGGCCAGCACCAGCACAAGAGGGCATGGGTTTAGGCTACACCAGGGAAGGTTTAGGATGGATGTAAGGAAGAACTTTTTCACAGTGATCCCTCAATGGAATGGTCTGTCCAGGGAAGTGGTGGACTTGCCATCCCTGGAGGTGTTTAAGAAAAGACTGAATGAGGAACTCAGTGACATGGTCCAGATAATGGGAGGCTTGGATGGATGGAGCGTGGTGCCCATGGCTCCAGTGTTGTGGGTTTGATCTCTGGGTGGACGTTCGCTTGGGAGTTGGACTAGATGATCCTTGTGGGTCCCTTCCAACTCGGAATAACCTGTGAACCTAAACTATTCATTGTCATTCTATGATCACTTTTTGTCTTTTCTGGGCTGACATTTGGAAAATGCCTTTTGATTGACAAACCTGTCCCTACATGTTGGATTATGCTTTTTAAAAGAATAAATTATTGGTGCATATAATCAAATAACCAATTTCTGCTTGATTTCTCCAAACTTTAGAGAACATGCCTTTGTATTTTTAATATGACCTTATTACTCGAAAAACTGACTGTAAGGGGCATTTTTTTTAACTTCTCAGCTGTACCTCTTTAGTCAAGAGTTGGGCTTCTGAAGTGATATTTCAACCAGCTTTTGCTAAATAGGTCAATAAAACCTGGAGTTTATTTGGTTTAAAACTGCTGGAACTGACAACCTCTAAACTCTCCTCCTTAAAACTGGGGAGTCTACCATTGCTATGCCTATCTTTAACATGTTTAATATGTTTCTTTCTTTAAATATGGTTCCTATGTGGAAATGCATTGGAATGTGTCACCTGCGTTAAAGTGATACTGACAAAATTATTACCATTATGTTTTTCCCTGGTCTGCTACTAAACTCCAAAGAGGGTTGACTTTCAGACAATAGAACTTGTGTGTAAAGATGAAAACTTGACAACTGTGTCAATGAAAATACCAAACGAGCTCTACTGACTATGATTTTATTCCTACAGTCCTAGCTCTGGTTATAGAAATGTTGATCAGGAAAAAAGCCACTACACAACCTGGCTCTGTGAGTCCTCCCATTCCTATTTCTTGTTCTTAGAGATGTCTTCTATCCCACTACATGTTTAATAAGTACAACTCAGCAGATTGAAATACTGGTCAGAGCTGAATATGTGAGTGCAGGGATCTGAACCAAACCCCATGTCAGACACTAAAACTGTTTATGCTTGAAAAATGCCATGGGTGGAGTTGGCAAGATAAATACAGAGGCACTTCTTCTAGACAGGGAGTGTCTGGAAATGCTGCCACCCCTCAGACTTGTCTTCACTGGGAAAATTCTGAAATTTCTTTCCTCAGCTGCCTACCATCCCCCAGCTTGTTTCAGAAAACCAGCTCTGTAAGGGCTTCCTCTGTCTCCACAGGAACTCTGCGGCCACCACCAGCCTTTAAATCTCCCCATCATCTTCTCCCTTTGCCAGTGCTTCCCTCCAGATGCTCAGTATCTGGCTCTGCCATCTTGCTGGTCCTTACTGGCTGTCAGGGGAACAAGGATCATCTTCTGTGGGGGGGATTTATAGGGGCAAGGGAAGGTTAGAGAGCACAGGAGTACAGCATGGGAAACCATCAAACATAGGGTTGTATGGCAGGAGGACAGAGGGAAACCTTGGGGAGGTTCTGGAGGTTTTGACATGACAGAAGTGCAGGAGCCTTCAGTGACCAGCCTTGTGGAAAGCTGAATTGGGAGTGTAATGCTGGGAGGGACAGCAGCACAGAGTTCAGTAATAATCAGATGTTAACTCAAAATGAGGTGCTGCTAATATTCCTCCAGGGGATTTCCACTTCAGGCAAGTAGTTCATCCAGCATTTTCCTTGAAACGGATGTAAGAAGGTCTGAGACTCAACCTCGGGAACATTGTTCCTTTCAGCCCTTGGAAAGCCTGCTTAATATTCCAAAAAGCTACCCTAATCCTGTCAGCAGTAATGCTAGAGAGACAGTAAGCCAGCTCTTCTCAGGACAGCAGAAGCAGGAGTAATGCTGCATGCACAGAATAATTCTGGCTTGACCTAAACTTCTGTTCCTTTACACGTTAGTCATTTTTTGCTACATGTTTCTAAACTGCAAATGTTCTTCTTAGTCAGTGATGGTTTTATCCAGCACAACAAAGATTGGGGACTGGGTCTCAGTCCATGTTAGCTCTGAAGAAAGGTAGTGTAGGTACATCCAAAAAAGCCATGAGTGGGAGGATTTGGGAAAATTTATTTCCAAAAGTGAGAACACTAAACCTAACAGTGTTAAAAACAGCAGGCCTGGGGAAAGACGTGTCCCCTCTTCTTCTCAGGGCTTTTATCATCCCGAGGCCCCTGCTGTGGGGGCCTTCAAACATGTCTGCAGGAACTCATCTTCTTCTCATAACAGGGAGAGCTTCTCTGGAATGCAGCAGGAGAAAAGTGTCTAAAGTTGTCTCGGGATAAAAATGCCTCTTCCAGGCATGAAAAGACTTCTAAGCCAAATGAGACTTAACTCCTCATAATTGGAGAAAGGGCCTTCTATATTTATGTTAGCTGACATGGCTACACCAATTAGAGGCCAACCCTCTCAGTTTGGATGTCAATGCATTTATTCAAGCCACCTGTTGTGTTCATGCCCCATGTAATTAATGCAGATGGAGAAATATGTGTCTCTTCGGAGCATCACCCATCACCATCAGAGTGGGTGAGTGTGTCAGAGACAGGTTGGCTGTGGCATGTGGACATGGTAGGCATACAAGTTGCATTTTATAAGGAATGTGGCAAGTTACTACATCTGCAGTAAGATGTCACTGTAACATGGTGATATCCCTAGTCTGGTAAATGTGTCTCCTGAATCTGGGAGAACACGGGATGCCTACCCTTTCTGCCCCAATAACACAGAAATGTCCTAAAATACTCCCTATTGCTTTTGCCTTTGAAAAGATGCTAGAAGGGGAATGAGATGAACCTTGGGGTCCTCCATCAATTCCACCAATGCTGGCAGGTTCCAGCCTGCTCCTGCCCTGCATTAGCTTTCCAAAGTTGAAATAGGAGCAATATGCCTGGCTGGACTCTGTGCTGTAGAACTTCATTTATTTCAGTTTTAGATGCTTATCTTTTTACCTTCATCTGAACCCAGCAACCAGAGCATGAAATGCTCACTTTCATGTTCAGTAAAAGCCCAGCCTGTACTTACATTCCTTTTTCTTCCACCCCCACCCCCCTGTGCTTCCTGGTACAGACAAGAAATCAGAGCCAGTAAAGGGACAACTTCCTTTTTCCTCTCTTTTCTCCATCTGCCAAGGATTTTTCTTGTCACACTGTGCATCCAGCCTTCCTGGAGTCCACATGTAATGTTCATCTGCCACAGTGATGGGCTCAGACTCTTGGGGGCACAATCACACTGTCTATAAACAATAAAATTCCTAGCTGCTATAATCATGTTTTCAGGAATGAGAAATATATTCTGAAAAAAATGCCTAAGGAAGCTGCTAGAGTATGCTGAAGGTAGCTACAAATTATCATTCTGAGATCAGTCTCTTGACAGTTGGTCAAAATATCAACCAAACAGTTACTGAAATATTCATTACCTTTTTCTTTGCCTTCTTAGGTGATCTTTGTCATATTAAAATAGCCATATTGTCAGGAAGAACTGTGAGGGTAGAATTCAAGCTCTCCTCTCCAAAACACACTCCTCTGGGACTCCATCGGCATTTTGACAAGCTTCTGTCAAGAAATTATGTGCCCCTGACTAAAAATTAGTTATTTAAAAGAGCCATTAAAAATTGGGATCTCTCCCTTTAAACATTTGACCCTGAGGCAGAAGAGGAGAGGAGGGAGAGAGAAAGAGAGAGGAGAGAGAATATGATAATCACTTCAGATAACAACCTGACTCATGGTAATAGCAGCCTAATTGCTATCCAAGTGCTTTCAGCAGGAAACAGGCACACCTAGAGAGGCACCTGTGCAGAGGAAGATTAATTTTAAATGGAAGAAGGACAGAGATATAAATGCACTTTCATCTGAAAAGTGGAAAATAAGAAATAGTTGTTTGTTTATGTCAAAACTGCCTTAAATCCAAGAGCTGCTTCAGATAATTGGATGTGGCTGGTGTGTAATTCATGTGAGAAATAGGTACACTACAGGGCTCAAAATGAAAAGAGCTTTTATATTTAGGCAGGGAAAAGAAGTGATTGATGCTATCTGTCCAAAATAAATCAGCTTCTACAATGATTATGACCCTTCTATGAATAAAATTCATAGTGGCAGTCTGACAATACCAAATATGACCTTTACTTCGAAGTCAGTGTGACATTACCAGGCAATCTGCCTGAAAGAAAGCTGTATGAGAATGATTTGTACGTGATAGGTAAATATTAAACATGCCCTTTATATGCATGAGCCATGCTTTTTTAAGTTTAAAATTTGTTGTTCTTCTCCACAGCTTCCTGACACAGCAGCTGTGGGCCCAGTAAGGGAGAGAAGGTTTCCTCCTGGGTTTGGGCAGAGCTCTTGGCCCTTGTTCTCCAGCTGCCCTCACTCTTTCCTGAATCAGTTCTGAGAAGTGGGATGGGATGACCAGGTGCTGCCCACAGGCCTGGGGGGGAAATGAACATCTGGATTTCTGATTAAAAGACGATAAAATGCTGTTTTGTTAGTGCAGGACATGGTCTGTGGGAGTTGAGTATAAGAATCGATTGGGTTCTCTGATGAAGGAGCCAGCTCTTTCAGCAAGGATATTGATTTATGCCTTCAACTCTGCAAGTTGCTTCCCACTGCATCTTTTGCTACTAAAACTCAGTGATGTGAATGTCAATAGGCATGAACAAAAGCCCCATGTTTTGAAAAGCATGGATATGTATTTGTAGGACATAAAACCTACTATATTTCCTTTCTTTCCCTGTCCCCTTCAAGCCATTGCTGGTAACAGATTTTGCATGCAGAACAAATGTGCCTGTGCATGAATGTTATTTTCTTTTAAAAAATAGGAATTTTTGTTTTGCTATTTGTAAATAGCATTTGATCACAGTCTAAAAATATTGTATGCCAGAACTTTATCTTGAATTGCTAAATAATAGTATCTTGGTAGGTTGCTATGGCAACAAAAGTACGCTCTGGATTCAAGCATCAAAAGTTCTTATGGCAACTATTTTTTGGATACCTGCACAAGCAGGAAAATACACTGAGCTATCTCAGCAATCTCTGGAAAGACAGTGATAGGATAAACTGATATGTTTACCACCTTACATTTGTTTTTGAAATACAGACAACATTACATTAAAAAAAAAAGGCAAAAACACACAAAAGCCAGAACAACATTGTAGAAACAATCTGAAAACATTTTATGAATATTTAGCATAAATTAGTATTTATTTTATACTGATACTTAGAACTTCAACCAGTGATGGATTGGCATTGTCGATACATTATACATCATACAGAATCCAGAGTAGGTACTAATCCTTGCCATGAGGCAGGTCTGGTTACTTTTTTTTCTTCTTTTTTAAGATTTGGTGAAATTTTACAAAATAAGACCTTCAATTAGAAATACGTACATCAAGTTCGAATGACCCTGACCTTCAATACACAGCAGCAATCCTAACAAAAGAAATTGTTAGCCATGATGCCAAGTAGTCCATCTCAGTTTCCCTTCTGCGTTACAAGGTACTGTTCACATTAATCCCACGGAATTTATTATCACTTCTGCCTTCACATGATCCTTCCACAGCTGCAAATCTGTAAGTAGCTGGCAAATACAATGTCTGTCTGTGATCACAGGTCTCCAATGTCCATTGTCAGGGTTCAGGTCAGTGCAAAGCACACAGGAACACACACACACTCCTAATGATGATGACTGTTTGGAAACAAAGCTTTTGCTTCACAAAAAAGGTAACTCTTGAACAGGAAGACACCAATGAAATAATTAGGACTAGCATAGAAGAAGCCATGAAGTGTCTGTCCTTTGATACCTTTAAGGACAAATTATAAAAACTTCCATGAGGAATATCATAAGTAAAGGTATTTGGGAAAGGGTGATGAACTAGATGACATCCTAAATTCTTTATTTCTGTGGCTCTGTTGTCACTGTGCTTGCTCTTGCCTGAGTACAAGCCTTCACAAGCACAGACCCAGGAGTACGTTGACAGACACCAGAGAGAAGAAATTTGATATTATACGTAAAGCATGTGGGGAAGAAAACAACCACCTGAGAACTAGAAGAGTGTCATATGCTCATAGTCATTTTTCTACAAAACTTTTTTTAATGTCTGAGGACCACTCAAAAAAAATTTTTTTATTCATCTGGTCCACAATAGAGACCACACAGTACAGGTAGTTTTACTCATTTAATATGTACTTGAGTGTTTAATTTAAGTCATAGATAGTAAACGCAATTTTATGAAGCAGAAAAGTAACTTAAGAAAATAAAAATTGACTGAAAAATAAAAAAAACTGCCTAACATCAGACATCCAAACACTAAGTGTTAATGTGGCTATATTGGGAAATATGCAGAGTAGGTGTGCTCATTTCCGAGGAGATCTTCCCACTGGCTATTTGTAAGAAGCGGCTAATGACAATGTCTTTGGCCTTCATGGCCTCCATATTCCTTTCCCGTGATATCTGCATGCTGATTTGATCCACATTGGTCATGATAAGCTCCGAGGCCAGGATCTGAGTGGGGGACGCCCTGTTTGCCGTGCTATCCATGATGTACTGCTTATACAGTTCCACCAGCTTCTGTTCCAGGTAGTCGTTCAGGGCTGAGTCGGAGAGGGGCTGTTGGTGGGGCCCTAAGCTCGCCAGGCGCCAGCAGGATGAGTAGCCTTGGCCCGGCTTGCGGCCAGTGTCACTGGATGGGGGGACCCTCACGGACTCCATGGGGGTAGGAATCTCTGAGGACTCCAGGAAAGGGCCTATGCCACTGTCACAAGCAAAATCTGTCGTGTCTGAGCTAATTGGCACCACATAGTCTCCAGCTATATGCAAATCGTTGTAGTTCTTGCAAATGCTTTTGCAGGAAGGTGGAACCAGGTAGGTGACTTTTTTTGTCAGCTCTTCACAGATGTGTGTAGCTGGAGACGGCTGGCCCGAGGGCACAGGTTGTGTAGGTTGTGGGAGATTATCCTTCTGCTTTCTGCTGTGCTTGCTTCCTCTAGAGCAGACTGTGGAAATGCACTTGCCAGCAGATCTGCATCGCTGAAGGAGACTTTTGCCTTGTGCTTCATCCGTGGGAGAATAATTAATTGGCCTCATTTCATATACCACTTCATTAGCCAAACTCTTGCTGTAGAGCTCAGGGTTCAGATCTTCATAAAGGTAGGTGATTCTGTAAAGGTAACCTTCTGACAGCATTCTTCTATAAAGGAAAGAAACCACCAGCAGGCAGAAAAATGATAAGCAGTTAATTACAAAATGTTCATTATAAACCCACTGAGCAATGATTACACTCACAAGTCTGATATTTGCTGCAGGGAGATGTTTGCAATTTGGATATGAGCAAGCGTGTCAGTCTTCCTAGAGCACTTGAGTCAATAAGTGAAGTGATCACCCCATCACCTTGTTACGCTGTTAACTCAGCCACAACAAAGCATATTCTGTATAACATAACGTATGGCATGTCCAATGCATCCAAAAAGTGAATTGAGGAGAGAAGGACAAGAATTGTTTTGTTGTAGAATAGCTGTTCTAACAGTTTACACTTCAATATCTTTTGCCCTGGACCTCATTAAGAAGCCAAGGAGTTTTCCTCTTTTTCTCATATGCTTTGAAGCAACTTTTGTTGTGTGTGGTTTGTCAGCTGCCTCTAAGCTCTGTTGATTTGAGAATCATATTGAGAGTATCACCCCTTCTGTTCCAGACTAATCAAGGACTGTAGGTGTGGTTCCCTTTTCACTAAAAAATCTCAGACCATTAAATTTGCACTTTGCACTTCTGCATTGCAATGAGGATGGAATTAATCGTCTCTCAGTTTTAGACATGAAAATATCAGTGGCAAAAGCAAAACTTTTCGAAGACATATTTCATCTGGCCTGATTTAGTCACCCAAATTGAGATGAAATGTGTCCTAGATTTTCTTATCACCCTCCAGTTGCTATAAAAGGATCTAAAACTGATCACTCTAGATGTAGAAATCTTCAGTGTACTACATCTGCAGTGGACATATTCCACTGCAGTGCATAAGAAAGTGTGCATTTCACAAAGTGTGCATTTCAGAAGTACTTTGGCTCTTTCACTGTGGGATTAGTCATACCACCTGCCCTGAAGTCGGTTTCCATTGCATTTCTGTAAAGGCACAATTGGGTTCCAGCAGTCACTAACTCTCTTCACTCTCTGAGCAGCCATCTCAGTCTCAAAAGCTGAACAGATATGTTGGTAATTAAGAACAAGACTTGCTAGCAAGGATACACATGCATCTGCACATCAGTAAATGTTCTGCCCAAGCTTTAGCAGCTGTACTACCACAAAAATTGTGCTTATGTCCACCTCTGTGTCGGTTTTTTTTCCAATAGATGTCAAGGATACAATCAATGGGAAAGATGTTCCGAAGAATTTGGTCCAAAGAAAAAGTAGATTTAGGTGAAAATAAATTATTTTTTCTTTCTATAATACAAAATATCTTATGCGATTAAGAAACAAAAAGCTTGTCTTTGCTTTAGTAGTGAGTACTTTTCCTCATTTGCTATTTAATCCAATTATAATCCTTAATGGATGCTGCATCTGCAGATATGAAAGTATGTCCCAGTTATTTGACAACTTGCCTGTCTCTTTCTAAACTCCTGGTGTGATGGAGCCCCAGAATGGGAACACCTTCCCACAAACTGTGAATGAGGAGGTGGCATCCCTCTGGCATACAGTGTACTATCCCATGCTGCTGTCAATTGCTAAGCTTATCTTTTCCAGGAGTGAATAATATTTAATACAGTATTTAATGTGTCATAGTTGCTAGTGCAGAATGCTGCACTAATAATAATTATTGCCTATATGTTGTCTAAGCAGAGATATAGACTTTGCACAGATGTAAAGAAGGAGACAGTGCAAGAGAAGACTTTCCTTTGGGGAAGGAATCACTTCCACACTACGAAGGAGGTTGGAGGGAAAATAACCTTCCCTCAAACAGAAATATTACTGGAAATTAAATGTGTCTGAACACTTGCTTTAGTGACCCTGGATCTTCTCTGCTTCTGCCAGTGGTGTGAGGTCCCTCACAGGGAGTAGCAATGAATGAACAGTGATCTACTTGCGTAGGAGGGGAAAATATCTTGTTTGAGGCTTGACATTCCTTGCGGTGTGTTGCTGCTGTCTTGCTTTAGGTTTTAGTTGTGATTAAGGTGCCCCCACAGAACTCTTACCTAAATGCTGGAGCTACTCAGATTTTTAGCTCATTCTCCTCTCTCTTCTGCTTCTGTTCCCCTCTTTTGCAGCTCAAAGGCTGTTCCCTTCCCCCAGCCATCCATGGCCCAGATGTCTTTGTTGCAAAGTCACCACTAACTTCGGTGAGCTTGAATCCATAACTGTTACAAATTTCGTGGTATGCTATTTTCAACGTGAATTCTGAGAAATGAGTGGAAAAGTAATGTATGGCCTGTCCACTGCTCAACCAACACAGGCAAAGGCAGCTGCGTTCAGGTAGCACGCGACACTTCAATGTTTCCTACTCCCCAGATGTGAGTTGTTTCTGCCATAAGATGATACATGAGGGAAATGAAACTGTTGGTTTCATTTCTTTGCACTGCATTCTGCTATATTTATTTTAAGAATTTTGGAGCACAATGTCTGAGACAGGAGTTGAAACAAAAGAACTGGCGAATTCAAAAATCATGGGCTCCCATTGTGCTCAGGAATTGTGTGTTCTACTCAGTGAGTTACAGCTCTACCCTCTGAAGTCGGCAATGGCTGCCACACTGATCTGGCTATTCCCAGTTCTAAAAGGAAATCTGATTGAAGTTTTGATGAGCAGTGCTGAGAGCCTGAATGTAGAAGGCAGGTGCATATATCTCTGGTCTCTCTTGTCCTAGTGTTTCATATAATATATACCTCTGTCAAGTTGTATCTCATAACTCCAAAAGTTATGCAACTGGGTCACCTTTACTTTTGCAGTTTAAATCTAATAAGGATTACAGTTTTCATTAATTCCGATTTCTCATGTCTATTCTCTTAATACCCCTTTTGTGCCACAAATACACCAGGATTCCAAGGGCGTAGAGATTATACCCAACGTCTTTCAATATTTGGGTTTCATAGTCCTTAAATTCAGATTTTACTTCCCTCTGCCTGAAAATAAGTGCATAACTTTTTGTTGCATACGGGAAACCCATCCCTTTTACAATTCTGATCTGACACCTTTTGCATGTGAGCTGAAGAAAGAAAGTTTTCCTTGTTTGGCTACTGTCTTGGCAATGGGAGGTGACTACATTCTGCCTAAGCCTAGTGGAGATAGAGGGAGCAGTCTGGTTTACACTGTCTTTTCTATCTGACATATTCTTCATTACTGTCAGATGATTTTAAAAATTCATATGTCTTTCCTGGAGTTTTTGTTCAGCTCTTCAGTAGAAGAAAAGCCTGAAGGCAGGATGAATGTTTAAGTCACATGGAGAATCCAAGGGTATTGCCAGTGTTTGGCAGCAAATTTGCTGGGCTATAATGCTTGTGGATACTGCCAATGTTTGCATAAAGACCTCAGATTACAGTCAGAGAGCAGGAAAATAGAACGGGAGTTCTTGGCTCTGGATAAGCAAAACACAAGGAAAGCCTGAGAAGTGTACACAAAGAGATATGAAAAGTTGAGTCCTATACAAAAATCTGAGCAGGACGAAAAGTTGCCAGGGACAGCAGAAAGAGCATGGTGCTGGCTGTGGTCGTGGTTCAGTGGGGAAAGGGATATTCTTTTGCATTGTAAAAGGAGGGGATAGAAACTCACAAGAGACAAACTTGTTTGGAATATGTATATCTGGCTTTCAGACCTCTGAGCAAGGCTCTGAGTGGCATTAAAGTCGTGCTGCCAATGATTGGAGCTCAAGTCTTATCATAGGGTATACCTGGATATTTTTTTTCCCCTATTTTAAGAGACATTTTTCTCGGTTGTGGAGGTACAGATAGATCCCTTCAGTGAGGTTTAGGATCCACCTCAGATAGCCAGACACATATTCAAGAGTCCTTGAAAGCAGGATAGTCTGGAGGTCAAGCTTGCCTGTGTTGCAGGACCCATATGTCACCTTCCACTGGGGCTGGTATGAAACAGCTCCCAGGTTCAGTGCAGCCAGAGTGGGGAAATTGGAACAGTGAAGAAGATAGTACAATGAGCTGTGCGTATGGATAAGTAGAGCCTCTCCTTAATGCCTGAAACGAACAGATCTTTGGTTTCTGAGCCTCATTTGGCTCTGGTGGAGGTGACTGTGACACTAAGCTGTGTGGTGAGGTGAACACATCAGAAGGACGAGCCGTCTTACAGAGAGACATGGAAGGGCTGGAAGAGTAACAGTACCAAAATTACCAAAGATGTGCAAGTTTCCACACTGAGATATCATAACCAGAGAGCCCAGCATAGGATCTGTGTGCCTTGCTGAGAGGGACCTGTGGGTCCTGGTGGACAACATGAGCCACCAGTGCAACACTGCAGCAACAAAGGGAAATCAGATCCCGGGCTGCACCCACAGGGGCATGCAGGCTGAGAGGGAGATGTGATCATCCCGCTCAGCTAGATCTGGAGCATCCTTTCTGGTCACTAAAATTCAAGAAAGATGCAGACAGACTGAAGAGGGTCCACTGATGAGCCATAAAAATGATCAAAGGGGTGTAAGACCTGCCCTGTGAGGAAAGATTGAAGGAACTAAAACTCTTCCTTCTAGAGAAAAAAAGACTGGTAGGAGAGGACAGCTTATCACAGTATTCCAGTATTTGCAGCTGTAAAGAGAGAGACTCTCTCTTCACAAGCAGCCACATGGAGAATTCAAGTGGCCATGAGTACAAGTTGCACTGGAATAGAATCATAGAATAATTTAGGTTGGAAAACACCTCTAAGACCCTTGAGTCCAACCATTAGCCTAGTAGCACCATGTTTGCCACTAAACCATGTCCCTAAATGCCATATCCATATTTTTTTTATATTCCCAGGGATACGAGAGAAGAGGTTTCGTAACAATCTAAAAGGGACATTTGTTACAGTGAGAAAAATCAATGATTGGAACAATCTCCCACACGACATAATGGAATCGCCATTGCTTGAGGTTTTCAAGATGGGATTGAAGAAGGTTCTGCATAATCCAGCCCTTTCTGACATGGACTTCTCTATGACTATGATTCTACAATGGCACTGGCTGCCATTTGAGGTAGGAGTGGCTCACTTTGCCCCTGGCAGAAGAGAAGAGGAAAAGCCAAGAGGTGATTTTGTGTAAGCATCCAAATGCTGCCCCTGCATGTGTCTCTTCCCCTCTCTGTGGCTTCTGTTCTGTGGAATATCTGGGTCCTGTATGGCTGCACCATGAGGCTTTTTCAGCAGTGGTCAGGAGCCAAATCCCTTTTGTAACCTTCCCACAGCTCTCCTCACACTGATCTTTTGTTCTTTCAACAGAAGAAAACACAAGCCCTGCTCATCTTCTTTATTTGTTTGTCAACAGCTCAAGAAATGAGGGAAAGCTAGGATTATTTCTCCCATGGGGGAATGTGGGCTGCTCCCAGGGGAATGAGTATGCTTGGGGAGTTATAATCCTGTATTTCAAGTGCACAAGGGAATCTCCTCAAAGGATAGGCTGAAGGAATCAAGTGAGGAAAACCCATCTCCCCCAAGAACACAATATACTTAATATGTCTACCATATTGTTCAATGTTCTTGTTACACAAGTGTCTACCTATTTTTAATCGAGCTAAATGGGCAACAGGGATTTTCAGGAGCATCTGATTTCTTTCACTAAGAAAAAAATACGTTTCCACAAAAATACAATGACGACCGTATGCTGGTAAATACAGCTTCTTGAGCTCTTGAATGATTTCCCATCTAAGTCTGTTACATCAGTTCAATTTCCTTGAAAATGCACACAGCGTAGGCCTGGTTCATCGTTTTTGACACTTTTGTTAACATTTATACCCATACAAAGTTGGTTTAGGATCCTATCAATCCAGTTTGATAGCACTTAACATCTCATATCCACAGCTGTAAGCAACAGCATGAAATGTGAGGCAGGAAGGGATCAGGATAAGGAGAACTTGACTACATGATATTTCCACACTGTGGTCTTATGTTTTTCTTCCTGGTATGGAAATAATTTCATGTGTCTGCATGTCTGTGTTTATTTTAATGAGTTGTTAGTTGTTATCATGACTAAAGGACATGAACTACAATATTTTGTATCTAAGCAATTGAAGTAAAGGGGGAGCAAGTTCATGTGCACTCTTATAGAATACATTTTTAGCATTTAAAAGAATAAATGGTAAAGCAAGAATGAAAGAAAAAGATGAAGGTGTTTCCCAGGAGTGAGTGAAATGGTCCATAAATAATCATTGAAATTCTGGTCATATTTGCTGAAAGCATAAAAAAAGAGGGGAGTGAGTGTATGTTATGCATGTACACCCACTTCAAACGGCGAATCTGCAGCAAACCAGGAAATTTGTTGTAAGCTGGGAAAACACAATGATGAAGTTTCTTTGTTTATAATTTTTAACATCACACCATTTTCAGAGAACTCTCAGGGGTTTTCGATTTTTTTTAAGTACTATGTCCATATCCATCACTTTTGGTGTTTATTTTTATTCCTAATTTACAAATAGAGTACTCCACTTTGAGGACTGTACTTAGATAGTCAAGTAACATGCCAGAACTTTCAATAAAAATAATTATGATAATTAGATAATTATCATAACAATTCAATAACCATAATTACGATAAAAGCAACACACCTGGTAAGACTCCCTTTAAAAATATTCTGGAAAACACTTTTAGTCTGATTTTATGAGTCTCAAATAGCAGAGAAATAATTTTTTTTTATGATTATGTATTTTGAAGTCACATTGTAATCATAGTCAGTCATGGTTATGAAGATGGCACTTTTGAAATGTTCTTATCACTTCTGAAGGCAGCAGAAACTGCATGTGGACAGTGGCAGAGACTGTGCAAACACATGTGTATTCAGAACAGAGAAAGTGCATCTTCATTTCACCTGCTATCAGCTGTGATCTCACACAAACAGAACTGAGCCACTTTGATATGGAAGAGTAACACTGACTTATATAATGCATAGTATATTTTAGTTCTTACCTCCAAAGATAGAGCAGCCGACCAGGTACAGCAAATTTGATGTCTCTTCTAACCAGTTTGAAGCTTCCTGTGGGACTGTCCTACGCTAAAATGAAATGTTCTGTTTTTATTTCCCTTTCAAATACACTTCTAAGATAACATCTGTCTTACTTCTAATCCTCTATAGCAAAGAAGTATAGAAAGGAAGTCCCTTAGGAGATTAGGGGGTTTTATAACTATCTGAACTGCAACACACTGAACTTGCTTCCTCTTTTATGCCTAAATGAAACTTCATTGTGAAACTGTGCACTGTTAAAATAGTTGATTGCAACACCCTCAGTCCAGGCAGATGGACTGTTATATGAAAAAATGCTAGTGAGCTGAAAAGTTAGAAGAATCTTAGAGAAAATTCTTGTCTGTTGGCAACTTACAGTGCCCCACCCCCATTTCAGACACTGTCTATTGATCTCCTTTGAATGGACACAGCGAGACATCCTGAAACATAAAGTTTTTCATGCCAAATAGGTTGGAAGAGTGAGGTGCCAAAGCAGAAACACATTCCACAGCAGGCCTACTTTGTTGTCTGCATATCATTTTCCACCAAACAGCACAGCCCAGTTGCTTCATCAGGTTTTGCTTAGTATCAGCAACACCTGTCAGGGGGAAAGTTAGACCTGAAAGTTAGACCTTGTCATTTTTAGCACTCTGTACCTCAGTGCCTGCCATACCCAGACAAGCAGCTTGTCTCAGAAGGGACAATAAATGCAAATACCTTAGGCAAGTGGGAATTCATCCTCTAAGCTCGAGGTGTTTGGATAGTGAATATGGCTTTGAAGCTGTTGTTGGAGTATTCCTTAAAGAGCAGAGAACAAGTTCTGTTTGAAGCTTGGAACTGGACTGTTTGAATTCATCCTGATAGAACATATAGAATTTGCTTTTAAAAGTACCATTAGGCATCCATACACTGTAATAATAAGAGAAATAGATTAGAAAAGTATTTTAATTCTCTGTAAATTTTTACTTCCTCACTAAGGACTGGGTTGGGTTTTTTCCCCCTCAGAATCATCTAACTCTATCAGCCAGAAGCAATGCTTCTAAGAACTTCATTTTCCTAGATAATCACTATGATACAACATATGATCGAGACTAGTATCAAAGTCTTCTTCCAAAGTCTTCTTAAACAGGCACGGAAAAAGTATATGTGACAGTCTGGATGCACGTACACATACCTGTCGTGGTTTGGCCCTGGCTGGATGCCAGAGACTCACCCACAGCCATTCTCTCACTTCATTCCCCTCCCTCATATAAACAGGGGGAGAGGAAAAGGGAAAAAAACTGAAGTCTTTTTGCTACAACAGGAATGAGGACTATTAGAAATCTTTTACTGTCACAGGCAACACAAGTTCCAAGATGGGGAATGTAAAGGGTTTTTTTCTAACAAGATCAGAGCTTAACATGAGAAGTATCATCTTAAAGGCAACCTTCTCTCCCCATCCATCTCTTACAACAGACACCACATTCCCCCTTTCCTCCAGGAGACAAGGGGAGACAGGAGTAGGGGAAGGCCAGGCAGTTGGTGTTTTTCTGCTGCTGCTTAGGGTAGGAAGCCATTTCCCTGCCTTTCATAAGTTCCCCCACCACCACCACAGGAGAAAGTCTTTCATCCCAGGGACAACAGCTCTTCCATACTCTGCTGCCCAGGGGTCACTTCACAGGGTGCAGTTCTTTAAGCATTGTCTGCTTCAGTGTGGGTCCCATCCCAAAGCACACACATCCTACCAGGTACAGTTCTGCCACACAGCGTGAACTTCTCTCCACAGGTCACATGTCTCTCCTGGAACTCTGATTCAATGTGGGCTCCAACATCCAGGAGCTGGCTGGCATTGGCTCTGCTAGCTACGAGGGAGTCTTCCAGCAACTTCTCAAAGAAAAGCCTCCTCCATGGCCCCCCCCACTGCCAGAAAAAAAATGGCCACAGCAAATCCAGCACAATCCTGATGTAATTCTTACAACAATTTAATAAGTAGTATTATAGAAATATAGAATATTATAGAAATCATATGCCATGTTATGAGCAACAGCATCTAATTGTCAGTTTCATGCAAGTACCAACAGATATCTTTGTTGTAAAAGTGATCCCTGTGGAAACAAAGTTACTGTAGTATAAGACAAACTCTCTCATGCTTAACATGAATATTAATATTATCATACTTTTTTTCTCTAATCCTTCACTCCTAGTATGGACCAATCTTGGGCTTGTCAAACTGATACTGGTCCAACACTTTGTTTTGATGTTACCTTATCTGGATGACAGAGTATTGAGAGGAACAAGAAATAAATCACTAGGAAGGTTTATCTCTTCTGTAGATCCAGAGAGACAGCCAGAGGAGCTCAATATTTCTAGTTAGACTGTTGGGAAATAGACTTGATAGTATAACAAAAGCATTTCTATAGAGGTCCTAAGAGAGTTTTCAAACCAATTTTTTTAATTATCTAAATCTATGTTAAAATAGGAAGACACAAATAGGTAAATATTTTAAAGTAAAACATGCTTCCACAGTCAGAAAAGCACAGCTAGCCAGAACCACTGAAAAATAAATCTACTTTCATAGAGATACCTAAGTATGGATTTAAGATTTACCTTCAGGCACCCAGATTTGGAAAAAATAAACATCGGGGGGTTTTCCACAGTCATGCACATGGGATGTTTCCAGTTCTGTAGAGAAAGCCCAAAATGTGCAATAGCTTTATGTACGTATGGAAGGGAAATGTAAAAACTGTAATTTCATGTCATATAAATTGCACATTGTCAGCCTGACAGTCCAGGCTCTAAGGACACACATTTGTTATAGTGACCTTTTCCACATTCATGCCCCACCTTGGAAGACTTATCCTCAGCTAAGGAGCACTGTCCTACACAAATTTTTACCATGTGGTTTATAATCTGCTCTGAGTGTAGTTCTCTGAGGGCCAGATCCAGAGCTGAATGAGTTGGGTGATGATACAGTACAGCAGCACCTGACCCCTTTCCACAAGATCCCCACGTGTGCTGTTCCTCCAGCACCCAGTAGAAACGGCCTCGTCCATGAGCTTCTCCTGGGTGGGTTTGTCCTCCATGCTCTCCATCCTCAGCTCGCTTCCTGCAGCAGGAATGAAGAACGACAGGGAGGGGATTTGCCTCGGTGCCACAGGAAAGAGGAAGGAGAGTCCCAAAAGATTGTAAGTTGGCCAATGTGATACCTATCCATAAGAAGGGTAGGAGGGAGGACCCAGGAAATTATAGACCTGTTAGCCTGACCTCGGTGCCAGGCAAAATTATGGAGCAAATCATCTTCAGGAAAATTATGNGTGCATTGGTAGCAGGATGGCAACTGGTTAGGTAACAGGTTTGGCTAGATTAGGGAATAGGTGATAGGTTGGACTTGATGATCACTATGGTCTTTTCCAACCTTACTGATTCTGTGATTCTGTGATTCTGTGAATAAATGTAAGAGAAATTGATGTGAGAGGGAAAGCTTCAGTACCTTAGTGAGTCTTTCAGTCAGTCTCCTCATCTGTAAATGTAGCTCAGATTGTTTGAGGCTGTCAACTTACTTTTGTCAGTGTACTTCACTATGGTAAGCCCAGTGCAACAGGACTGTGTATCCCTATCCCCAGAAGAGAAAAGAAAAATACTTTAAGTAAACTTCCCTGTTTCCTTCTCTACCATACTCTTTTACTCACAAGGAATTTCCTCAAGGAAACTGGTTTAATTTTTAGCCTGCATACACCTATCATTTTTAGCCTATATACACCTACCTTAGTTTTTTATTTCAGTTCAAAAGTTTATTTTCAAAATGAATGAGCCAGTTGTTTGTCCTCACTGTGTTTCAGTCTCTTGAAGCATGTGAAGCAGACTCCTTTTGGACAAAACTCAACAGGAGGACACATAGCAGGATCATACCTGAAATTTACCATAGGCAAGTTTCCTTATGGAGTTTCAAGAAACCACAGTGGAGGTGATCCAAAATAACCTCACCAGACCATGAATCCCATGGAGGCAGGGCTTCAGCAGCAGTTGTTTCTCTGCCCACATCTCTGTATGTGATCCACTACTGGCTAGTGTAGGCAGAACAGAAAAATGCTGCCAAGGGACTCATCTTTGAGATAGTACTTGACAGTCCATTGTTCCCTCAGTGACCCTTGGCCACCGACACCACTGAGCTTTTGCCCATGGAGGTGGTTGAATCGCTGTCCCAGGAGGTGTTTAAGGGTAGACTGGATGAGGTGTTGAGGGTCATGATATAAATGTTATAGATGTTACGTTTTAGTTGGATTATAGGTTGGACTTGATGATCTTCAAGGTCTTTTCCAACCTCATCAACACTGTGATACTGTGATATTGTTTCAACTAACACTGCGCTGCCAGAAATAGAAGAGAAGCTTGAAAGTCCTCCTCTATAGCTACAAGCTCCAGCAGAGAAGTTCAGAATAAATAATTCTCCGCTTAGCCTGGTCTGTTTGGTCAAATAGTGCAAAGGCCTGTCACTTCCAGAAAAAATGTTTGTATTCTAGAGATTATAAAATAGGAGTTTTTGATAGGACTAATATTCCGTAGATTTTTACTAAGATTAATAGTAGGAATAAATGCAGAAAATATATCAATTCTCCTGCGCATATAATCAAGTAGGTATGTACAAAGTAATCTCTCTCTGGTTATCAGATAATTTTAGCTCTATCCTCATTAATATGTCTATATCTTTAACCGAGAATTTTAAAATTCAAAAGGTTAAAGATACCACCTCAAGATTATTACCTGGTTTATAGTTACTTTGTGCAATAGGACAAAGGGGATATTTTAAATCTTTTGATCTTTGGAAGAAAAGACTTTATGGGAAGAAGATAAGTGTTATCTAGGACTTCATCATAAAGAACATGAATGATTTATGTTCCTGACAGCAGGAAAATCAGATATGTTTCAAGCTTCCCAATTTGCTACACTTGATTAAAACTGAAAACTTGATTTTCCATGCATTAATTACATCAGTATAAACAATTATTTGAGCAAACCAGCAGTCTTTAAACAAGGAAGAACCTCCACCCAACAGTTTTCTTTCTCCTTCATTCACTGCTGTAGTAGAAAACAGATCAGTAAAAATTTTCTAGGTAAAGTGTGAGGATTCCCATATTCCAAATGAGTGCCACGCAAGTCTGGTTTTGAGATATCTCAGGGAGTCTTCTGGATGAATTACTCCAGCCTTCCACCTGTTATGTGGAAAAAGGGTGGCTGTGACATCATTCTCTTGGCCATGCTCTTCCAAGGAGGGAAAAAAGGGGTCATGGATGCACAGAGAGCCTTGCCATTCTGGAAAAGGTAAGGGAGTGTTGGTGTCCACTTGTGTTTACTGTCTCCAACTGCCCATGGCCAGCGATTGCCCACACAGCAATGAGAAATCTGGCTGTCCTTGGCGCCCAGAGCCTTAACTTCAGGAACTCAGGGAGCACAGTACCTTCCATGTAGCTAAATCCATCAAGTTCTGCACCCGGACTTTGGTACTTCAAAATGAAGTAGCCATTTCATCACACAGAAGTGACCACTAAACCTTTTAGTTAAGAGGAAAAGGTATGAATTTCCTGATTTCTTGTGGCATTATAATACAGTAATCCCTCACTACTTTGTGGCTCACCATTCACAGCTTTGATACATCACAGAGGTTTCTTTCCCTGGCTTTACCATATTTACCATATTTACCATACTTACCGCTACTTCGCAGATTTTGCTTATCATAGCATCTTTCTGGAACTGACCCCCGGTGATATTCAAGGGATTGCTGTATATCTTTTAGTACTCCAGGTAAAAATAAGGCAATAATAGGACACATTCACTGTCTTACCTGTCCATTCTAGTAAAAAAAATAAAATAATTTATTCCTGTGTTAAATTTCAGTTCTCTTTTGTGACTCACATAAATATCTCAAGCTACGCCAGGGGAGGTTTAGACTGAATGTTAGGAAGAGGTTTTTCACAGAGAGAGTGATTGCACATTGGAATGGACTGCCCAGGGAGGTGATGGAGTCGCTGTCCCTGGAGGTGTTTAAGAGAAGACTGGACGAGGAGCTTAGTGACATGGTCTAGCTGGGGGGTGTAGGGCTGGATGGTCCTGTGGGTCTCTCCTGACTTGGAGTGGCCTGTGCGACTGTGAGGGATCTAGGTTTATGTTCACCACTCTGGGGTGTGCGTTTGGTCTCTGTACGGGTGTTAGATGGTGAGTTGGACTAGATGATCCTTGTGGGTCCCTTCCAACTCATAGTATTCTGTGATTCTGTGATTTAGCAGATGCAGATATCTCTACAAGTTCAAGCTATGTGAAAATCAAGAAAACAAAAGTCCTTCAATATGATAAAATTATAAGCAAGACCATTGCACCTTTTTATAAAACCTCCAAGGTCCAGGGGAGTTTTCTATGGGAAAACATGTCAGTACTGGACACAGCATATTGAAGCTGTTCTATATTCTAGTCTTTTCTAGTAGTGAGTAGCCAGTTAATGAAGTCTTTTCAGTTCATGTTCTTTTCTTCTCTCACTAATTTACATGAGGTTGATCTTGTCACAGTTCAGAAATCTTTCCCTTCCGTCTCAGCCTCTCTTCACTCATAATCCTTTATTTACCTTTAATGGTCAAATTGTTCTGCCCATACTTTTTTATTAATGACAACAAATAATGCTACATTGATGTATCCTGAACAAAGCACTTGATTGTACAAGTGGTCCCCGCTGCTGGCAGAGGCGGTCCTGAGGTTTCCCTGCATAACCACATATGGGCACATAAGCCTTTAAGTGCTGCCATTCAGCCTGCAGTGCATGAATCACGAGTGGCCTGCAAAGCATCAGAAGGCAACATGCTGGGCGGGCTGCCCACTTTTCATTGTCAACAGCTGGCCAAAACCCAAAAATTTGGGGGGTTCCGTTGTTGTTTTTTTTTAAAGTAGTACCATGATAACTTAGAAACATATGGTTTTAAAGAAACAAGCAAGAATATCTAAGTGCCACCTACTTTTTAGCACCCCTCAAATAACAATAATGAGGATTAAGGCTGATCTACAATGTGCAAATACATAGGTGTATATGTTAACTGACATCCTGATGTACGCCTTAGAAGCTGTGGGCAGCTTGCTCTCTGCTGCCGACTGAAACACCTCAGGGTATGGTGCATTTCAGTCGGCAGCAGCCGGGAGCCAGGCTCTGCAGCAGAGTGCAACCCACAACCACTCGAGCAGCGAAGCATATTCTTCCCCAGCTCACCATCCAGCTGGGCAAAAAGGTTTATCAGCAGCAATAACTCTCCTTATGTTTGCACCTTCCAGATCTTTTTAGGCAGTCTTCTGGGGCTAGTTTTTAAGCTTCTCAGGATGCAGACATCAGGGCAGCTCCTTGCATTGAAATCGTGTTGTGATAGGCATCATCATTTCATTGAAAGTCGGTTTTCTAAGAGGAAGTTTAGCAATTGCCTTTTTTTTTTTTTTTAAGTGGAAGGGTATGCTCAAGAAACATCATTTCTCTGTAAGTATTTCAATATTCAAAGTATTTCAGTACACTGCCAGTTTAGTGCTTTCTCCAAAGTTTAACATTTATTTAATACTTTTCATACATTGAAAACTAAATGCTTGACATTCATATAAGTCATTTTATGTGAGAAAATTCTTAACTATTATTTTCCATGTATAAACCTGAGCATGCATAGCAAGTACAAGGGATCAAAATTAGCATTACAGGTGTCAAAGAAATAAAACAGTTATAACTTAGTGACATGGTCTAGCTGGGGGGTGTAGGGCTGGATGACCCTGGGCCCCTTGCGGCTCGGAGTGGCCTGCTAGACTGTGAGGGATCTAGGTTGGTGTTACGCTCTGGGATGTGCTCTCGGTCTCTGTACGGGTGTTAGGTGGTGAGTTGGACTAGATGATCCTTGTGGGTCCCTTCCAACTCATAATATTCTGTGATTCTGTGAACAAATACTTGAATTTCAAAACATCCCCTGCAGAGTCCCTAACTATGACAGATCACGTCCTACCACAGGAATCCCTTAGGGATGTTATACTGCATTTTTTATCTCACAGGTTTGAAACTATTACTTGCATATGCTTGATTAAGTAGCAGACAATTACATCCTATCTACCAGAAAGAAAGGTGCATCATTGGATTAATTATAACACTAACCAGTAGGTTGAGGAAAATATTTTTGCTGCTTCCACCTTTTATTGAAGTCTTTTTACAGATGCAGTGTCTAGAGCAGAGATTCGAGCAGCCCACACCATCCTAGGAAGAGGGCAGCAAACCTGAAGTTGTTTTACCCATATTGCCAGAACTTGGCTCTCTTTCCACAAGCACTTTTTTTCTGCCTTTTTTTTTTTTTTTTTTTTGCCTCTAGGCAAGCTCAGAATTCGCTTCTCAGCAGGTCTCCAGATTTAATATACACTAAGCCTCAGCAAATCCCAGCTGATAAAAGGAGAAGCCTGTTCTTTCACCTGCCTACACCTTGAGGACAAGGAAAACTATTCATCTCTGCAGTACAATACCAGCAGTTTTCTTCCTGGCTTTCTGCCAGATTTCCTCTATGGCTACACAGACCTGGGATAAGCCGAACTGGTTAATTATATTGCAAAAGTTTAAAATGCTATTTCCCAGGGCAATACAGTGGCTAAATATATAAAATCCTGCCATATGACACTTACTCTAATTCCACTGCTTGCATTGGATCTTTGTTAAAAATAAATTGTACACCCTGCTGCCAATGTACCTATTTGATTAGTGACAACTAGTCACTAGTGGTGAGGCTTTAAGATCAGGCAAAGGGCTTTTATCTGTAAAACAGGATTCAAAATGAGAGTTTTCTTTATTATTTTTTTCCCTACATCTCAGTGTAACATAATAAAATCAGTCCGGTTACTAAGAAGGGATTTTTTTGTTAGTGCATCAAAATACTACCAAAAGAAATTGCAGAAATTGAAGAGGTGTTACAGAGGTCTGGTTACTCTAGGTGTATTGGCCTATGTCTGTAATTTCTAGGTAGAGCAATCCTATAATAACTGTATGAATTTCATTTCTCTTTTTTCTCCACCGGATCTTAATTTGACCCTGATTTCTACTTCTCTCACTTTCCTATTCTTTCTTCCTTCCAGCAACCAATTTTATCAGCTATCCCAGATTCTCTGTCAGTAACAGTCATTTGAAAATTGCGTCTGAATGCAGCAACAGAATAAGTAGTTGATCTGCTGAATACTTCTAGCAAAATAATAATAGAAAACCCTCCTGCACTTTGGTCCATACAAACCAGATGCCGGCAAATACCTTCCCATTCTCTTTGAGTTATGTATTCCTGGGCACCCGTGCTATGAGTAAAGAAAAACAGGAAAGGCAGCAAATATAAGAGTCTGGAACAAGCGTGGACAAATTGCTAACTCCTTCTGCTAACAAAGAAATAATGCTCAGCACAGTTTGCTGCTGCTGAACATTATCCAGGGCCATGAGACCTGGGAAAAGGAGTGAGAGGTAGGAATGGAACCATGAACAAGTTTCTGAAAAACACATTGAAACCAAAGGGTCACTGAGTTGATTTTTTTTTAAAGAGATGGTTGCTGGTAAGGGGCAGAAAAACATTAAATTGAGAAATTATACAGGTGTAGAGAACCAGGGAAGCTTTATCAGATGAAAGCTGCAACTGAGATTCTGCAAGGAAGACTGGTAGGAAAAGGTTATTCAGTCACATAAATAAGAGGAAAATAATTTTAGGAAAATGTATCCAGTGTGGTTTCTGAAAATAAAAAAAACATATTTACTTTGTGGCAGAACTCAGTGAGTTAATGACAAGTGTATGTTTGATGTGGTTCTTGGAGGATTTACTGAAGAGACATATACACATTCAGGGAGACTGTAAGCACAATGACACAATAGAAAAAACTGGATGTAAAACTAGACAAAGAGGGAGCAGAATAACAACAAAGAAGGAAAATGGTGACTAAAGGTAAAGGAAGACTTCTGTGCTCAAAGCAACTTTTGATATTTGATAATTGGGGCTATATTGCCAACACTGTCAACATCCTCTGTGTTTCTGAATGAGATCTGAAATTTTTACATGACTAATTTTCTCAACTTTTAAAATCACTTAACGGCAAGCAAGAGATAACATAACACTTTCAGGTAAACCAGACAATCGCAAGGGCAAATGAAACAAAATATTTCCATAACCGCTTAACAAAACTGGAAATTAGGAGAAAACTGAATAAGGTGGTGGCCACAGGCCAAATAATTATATTTCCATAGAAAAAGACATGAATGCTGGCATCAAGAATCCCAAAAGAGCAGAGATATTTCTGAAAACCAATAAGAGACAGGAAACTTAAAGTTCAGGACAATGTGGATGACTCCTAAGTCAGTATTAAGGACTGTTTGTATCTTTTCTGGGTATTCTAGAAATGTTGAAAGAATGTAGTCCTGTGCCCAAGTAAAATTGGTTATTTCTTTTCTTTCCCCTTCATATTGTTTTCCTTTTGTTTTGTGTTAGGTAGACGGCATCTTTATTGACTTGGTAAAGCTATTTTTTAGGCAAGAACTAGGTAAATCATCATAAATTAGAGATGTTTAGTATTTATACCATTTCTTTTTTTTTGTCACTCATAACCCCAAGCTGCATAAACATCATTATTTGCAACACAGAAATTGTAACTTAAAAATTCCAGTGACCTACAGACATCTGTATCATCATCAAATTGAAGAGCTGTCCGTGCTAAGTTAGAGTAAAATTAAATAATAGAAAAGCTTTGTAAAATAATTATACATACCAGTTGTTATAATAAAAAGCATTTAGCAACAGAGCATAATTTACATTCTGCTATGGATTTACTGTTACCCGTAACTAGGAAATACATATTTCGCAACACCCCTGAGTCACCCATGGGTAATACTTGATGCAATCAATGTTCACGGAAATTTGTATCCAGCCTTGTACCAGAACACGGTACTTTGAACCCCGTATTATTATCCCTGGGCAAAATTCAGGATTAAGGCTGCTTGCTATGCTTAAAGCAGTTATTTACCACTCAAGAGACTGCAGAGAAAAGTGGGCATCTTATCAGCAGTGTTCTCTGGTGGCCCTGAGGAGCTCTATAGTTTGAACTGCTGGGGTCAAATGTGTGAACAGAAGTCTTGGTTTCTGGTGACTACCCTGAAGGATTGGCTTTTTTTTTTTTTTTTACTGAAGCATTTGAATCACTTCAATCACTGTAAAGAGAAGACTCGGAGGGAACAATATCTGCATATATTCTCACTTACATCGCACAGCTTCTCTGTAGACTCAACTGCATCTTCAGGATGAAGCATGAGCTCTCCTGAAGAGCATGAGGTGCTTGGTCACTGCCTTGCTGGGGAGAGGGCAGAGAAGAGACAATTTCAGCCGCTCTGTTGCTCACTTTTCTGCCAAGCGATGTGACCCCTGGGATGAGCGGAACAGGTCTGACCAGCTCTCGATGGCAATGGACAGGCACTTCCCATCAACCTTGCAAGGCTTAGAGCAGTCCAGGGAAAAAGAAAAACCACCAGAACCCTGATTCATATCCCTGGCACCTGTGGAGGGCAGGGAAGGGGCAGAGAATCGAAGTTACCCCTTTTGCTGTTTTAAGTGATAAATTTAATTACTTATTTTTAGTTTGTACCTTTAAAATGGAGGAATATGTTTTAAAGCAATAAATACCAGCCTGACACAAGGAACAGTGGGTGTCCATGTAGTGCAGGAGGGAAGGAGCTTTGTCCTGTCCTCTAAAAAATTTATTCTTATGAAACCCTTTGGGAATTGAGAAGCTTTTACCAGCAGACTGGAAAGAATAATTTTACTTTTGTTTGCTTGTTTGTTTGGTTTGACTTCTCCAGTCCTCAGATCCACAAGCACAGAATGTTATTGGACTCACCTGTTCCAGGTGACATGGCACACATTTAAAAGCACAAAGGTGAGAAGGAGCATTTGGGTCTCTTAAGACTTTCATTAATGAGATAAGACATAACTCATAAGATTTCCTAAGAAATGGACACACCACCTCTGAACTTCCCAGTTCCTCATTCTTTGCCTTCTGAGGTAAATGAACTGAGCGTTGCTCATGAAGATGTTTCATGAACTTTCCACAACAGCTGAAATTTGTTATAACCAAGGCAGCCTCTGAACTTGAACCAAGAGAGGCAGAGCAACTGTGTAATAAGTTCAGTGTCTACACACAGAAGTCCACACCACATTCATACCTTTCTTCCGCAACAGCCTTTTCTTTGATGAGTGATCACATATCGTATTTCTTTGTGAGGCTAGTTCTTTAAAGTTTACCTGATGAGGGCTTTTTGCAATGCCAGAAGATAATGTGCCATTTTTAAATCCTCCCTCCCCTGCCCAGAAAGCTCTCATGAGAAACAAGCTTTGTTAGCTGGAATTGCCTGTTTTACAGACACTATCTCAGATGTCAAAATCATTAAAAAATTGAGCCTTCTGTTGATGTGTATAAGGAAAACAGGCACAAAAAGCTTTGTGTTTTAAAACAAACATACTTATTAAAAAATCTTAATGAGGAAGAGCAAAAAAGAAATAAGAATCAGTGTTTTCAGGAGAAAGTAGAGAAAAAATCTTTTTATTTGAATGTTGGTTACTCTGTTAAGGGACAGCATAACTGAATGTCTAGGGGGGAAAAAGGAGTATTTCTAACCTTAGAAGAAGATGAGGAGATGACTTTCTAAGTTCTCCCCCAAACTAATTTATTCTGTGAAAATTAATGGCATTGTACTACTAGAAAACCACTTAGTACTTTTTGTTATTTGACGTATATTGTGATGCTATTTTAATATAATATCAGAAAAATATTATAATCTACTATAAAAACTTTGTATTTGTATTATACATAAAGAGACATTTAATCAATCGTATATAATATATCCATGTGTATTAATTGCTATTCTTTAGTGCTCATACAGTACAGGTATTTGCAAAGTTCATGTAATATGTACATTTAACCATTGTGAATTAATTAGAACTGTATTCCCCTATATTTAAAACGCCTCCAAGATTTCTAATACTCTCTGCCCTCTTGTTTCAGCAGACCCATGTGTTTCACCATTATCATCTGAGAACTCTGTACAAAATAAATACACCAGGGATGTAGGCTTTTCCTATTCACCCTCTGGTCATCATTTACAAAAGTACAACTAACAAAATACTAAGCAAAGATAACGGAATGAAAATAATTTTTATATTAAAAATGTAGTCCTGTTTCTTTCTTAAGTCAGCCGTGACACAGCAAAGCAAACACACACATCCCCACCGAGTACATTTTAGGGCATCCACCGGAGAAAAGCACATCTTTCATTCTTAAATTCACTGCAAAACCTTCCTTTGACTGCAGGGGGAGCAAGAATTTTCCTAAAGGATTTTTGAAACATTTAGCTGTCGCGCACTCACTGTGCAGTGTCTTTTCATTAGCCAGATAATTATTCCTGCATAGAACAGAGAGAAGAAAGTACACCCCTAGCATATGAAATCAAACCGAGCAGTGCGTTGCCTCAGGCTGACTCCCTGTCTCAAACAATACAGCAGAAATAGATGTATAAAAGAGGCAAAAGTTAATACAATTTAATGTAAATTCTTTGTATTATTAATGAAAAATATAATTTCATACAGAATGAACAGCCAGATATAAATTTATCTTAGAATAACAGAAAACATATCTCATTAGGAAGGTAGTTTTTCTACTTCTGCAATAAGCAGATGAATTTTACCTCTGCTACACTGATGTTCACCGCTTGGATGCTTAGCCCTATTATCTTCTGTCCTGATATCCTCAATAAGGAGTATATACAGAAAAATCTCTCCTTTGTAGTCATTAGAATCTTATTAAACTGCATAGAAGAATCAATGCAGCTTCCAGAAGTCAATGTACTCACAAGGATGACTCAAAAATAAGGCAGCTGGAGCAGTTTCCTCCCCAGCTCTCAACTTTGCCCCTAAGGAGCCTTTGCTCTTGGAGAAGAGCTCTGTAACCTGGAGACAACCAAATGCCATGAGTAAGTTGTTCTGATAATGGACCAAGAGCATTACTGCAATTAGAAGTTGATAACAAGTAGCTGCAATATGAATGCATAAGTACATTCTGTTAATGAACCACTGCTGAGTAGATTAAAATGCCAAAGGCCCTGGAATATGAGGGAATAGCATAACTGCATTGTGCTCCAGTTATCAGGGAAACTTCAGCAGGAAACCATGTTATGAGGTTTATTAAAACAAAACAGGAACCTTCTGTTGGGAAGCCATTCAGCCAGTGTGTAAGCTTGACATAATTCACCATGTGCAGAACTGCACATAAGCCTATTGAAACAGCCATAACTGAAAGCAGATGTGGAACCACCCTTACGTTGCATAGTTGAGCCTGTAACAAACACTTGCTGCAGCACAAATGTCTGTAATCTGGAATCCAGTGTGCAAATCCAGTGTGTAATTTGTTTACCTACAGTTTACTACATAAGTGTTACCTTAAGGTCACCCCAAGGAAAGACATCTCTTAAATTTGCCTCTGCCTCAACATCCTACCCAGCAGACTTGGCTGCAGTCCAGCTGGCTCTGACAGAGGCAGATATTGACACCAGCATTGCCCTGGGTTTCCATGACTTTGACACGCCTGGTGTTTGTGCTGGGTCAGGTCAGTGTGGTCAGTAGTTCATCCTTGCCTTGCATAAATAGCTGAATTGGTCAATGTTGCAGATAAGTAATCTTCTTTTTGCATGTTGTGCTCCTCCCTCGGTGCACCAGAAAAGTGCATTCTTTAGGTTAGCTATCCTAACTAATGCTTAGGATATGTGGTCTCAGCAGGCGCTCAGAAAACATACAGTAAATTATCAAAATGTCAAATTCAGTCTTTGAAGATCAGTCTGTACAGTCAGGCCTCTTCCATTTCGCGCCCGCCATATTGCAGCTTCACATCATAGCGGCATGATTTTTCAGCATTATAGGAGGCCCCTTTTCACAACTGCGCATGCACGGCATGGCACACATGAATATTCAATTAGACAGCATGAATACGCAAATCAACTGCACAGCTGCGACGGTGGCTCGGCCGCTTGCCCCATTCTGGCCGTGGTCACGGCAGCTCCGCTGCTTCGCCACCACCGCCCAGGCTCTGCTGCTTCCCCACCCCCCCAGTATGGCCACTGCGGCAACCAATACTCAGCAAAACAGTGCCAAAACAGCACCAGGGAGATGTCTGAGAGTGCAGGGCAAATCTGCATATTACTGAGCTGCCATTCAACATGGAAGTAGGGATTCACGGGACCCGAATAAGACCATGGTTCCATGGTACAGGAGACCCGACTGTATATCCATTTTCTCTTTGGAGAACAGGGCTTTTTGCCTTAATTATATGCACTAAGTATGTCCCAACTTTGTCAGGTTCTTCTCAGGATATTCTAGAGGGGGTTTTACCCCATAAATTCAATTATTCTCTGGTACTGGAGAGTCCTTTACTCTCGGGCAGTTTCATTGATAGCATTGGCAGCTTCATTGATGGCATGATTAACTTCCTGCCTGTATTTTCCTTGTAGTTTATTTCAGTTAGTTATATCAGAGTTTATTTTTCTAGAGCTGTGTTATTACTTTCTTTCTTCATCAAGAGCTTTCAGGTTCTGCTTTGGCAATCACAGGAAGACATATAAGCAGTATCTTCCAGATTAATTTCACATTCAATTCAATTCCCAAAAAAAACACAGCAAAGCAACTTATATGAAGCTCAGAAGGACTGATGTTAATTTTGGCGTCCCCAGCGAGGTATAAATGTCACCTTACAGAGCAAATCAGTTTCCCAACCCAGGAAAAAACATGTGCATTACACGTGTCTCTATTCCTTTGAATAATATTCCTTTGCTCTTATGTCTTCGAGCCTTGATTTTGAACCATCTGTGTAGGTTACATATCTGTTAACTATTAATCTACCCATTCCTCAGCTGTTAAATTTTACGAAAAAGTTAAAAATTGGAGAAAAGGCATGTCCCATGTTCCTCTTCTGGCAAGAAATTCCTCGGCACTGAAATCAGAGGTTGGGATTTGCATTACTTCTGAATCCTTAATGACCTCATATGGAAGTAACCATTGCAGTTACCAGCAGTTCCACTTTCAATGTAGGTGACATTTACGCACTTACAGAAGACCATTCTAACAAGCCCATTTTTCTGACAGGTTGCTCATTCCCACATGTCTCATGTTTCTGGGTAAGAATGTAGCCACATTAACTACAAGATTAGCTGAAATAGTAATGCTTTCCTAGCACTGTACTCCTTGGGTACCTGTGGAGCTCTGTCTTTTTGCATTTTAAAACTTTCAGATGCTCTCTGATGGCATTCATCCCTATGGCTAACACCCAGCCCCACAGAGGATTTGAGTATCTAGGGCAAAGGCTACAGACATCAGTGAATGACTGTTTCAGAATGATCACAGGACTGTGTCCATTTCAAAACCTATAGGATAGCTCTCCATATATTCTTTATTAAACCACTACAGACTATGAAGCACTACACAACTGACAGAGCATTTGAATATGGTGCAGGTACTGGCAACAGTCTTGAAGTCATTAATTGCTTGACGCACTTTCATTATTTCCAGTTCTGCTTGGAGACATGCCACATGGAAACTGGCATGCAGTACTTCCGAAGGAAAGACAGGAGCTTTTTAGCCGCAGCTTACGCTTCTTGAGAAATGTGAGCCACTAATACACTGCCTTCATGCTCCTCTCTGTCTCCTCCATATTCCAACTTGTCTCTGCTTAGATTACAAATGGAGGGGAACTGAAAGCACGTGGCTGGTGTCTGCCTACAGATTAGTCATGGAGTTGAAGGGAGTAGAGCTTGAGCCTGGCTACATGTATTCAGAACCAAGTGCTTGTTGCACTTACTCTCAAGAAAAGCCACAGACACACAGAGTTATGTATACTGGAAGGAACCCCCGGAGGCCAACTGGTCCCACCTCCTGTTCAAAGCAGGCACAGCCCCTTTGGGCTTCTGCCTCACTGCTTGATAATTCTAATTGCGGGTGGAAAATACAAAAATTCCTTATTTCTAGCTAACCCTTACATCTAAACAGAGTCACCATGCATCTCCAAGAGAAGATCCATCTCCTCTATACACTGCCACTAGCTAAAGTTACAGGGAGTAGTAAGATGTCCCACGGACTTCCAAACATGGCTCTCTCAGATGCTCTTTGTACATCATCTACTATTCCCCAAGAACTCCAGGTGTCAGTAACTTAGAATATAATCAGAGCATAAAGAATCTCCAAAAGACCTCAGTGTAGTTGAGCTCTCCCATCAGTTTTATGAGAGACAGACTAGTTTTGAAATGTAAAATTAAAAACAGCAATGTTTTAAAGTTATTCTCAAAAACAGATAGTATAGTCCAGTTTTCATGATGTGATAATGTCCATTAACATCTCCAGAATTTCTAAACAGATATCTAATGTTTGATTTGATGATATGGAGGCTGAAGGTCTGTGACCATCTGAGGCAATCTAAGAGGTTGCAGCTGCTAAATATTTCATGCTGTCCCTAGCCTCCACTACAACATCTCCTTAACCTTTCCCATGCTCCTTGCTGAGGAAAGCTCTGCTTTTGCACCGTTTTGCACTCATTACAGCAAGTGAGTCAATTCAGCTTCTTGGCAGAGAACAAACTGCTTTTATTTTGTCTGAGTATGTTTTCTGCCATATTAATGAGCTCAGAGGACTCAAAAAAGGATTCCAAAAACAGCAGACCCATTGCACAATAAGCAGAAACTCTGCATGGCCAGTATCAGGATGGTAGTGGTAAAAATGTCATCTTTCAGGATCTATATGCAGCTACATCCACTGACGCCGTGGAATCCTGCCAGTTATTATCAGTTTATTCACTCCTATGCTCTCTGAGGGCAACAGGAATGGAGTTACTGATTCCTAAGAAAGGCGGTGGCCAGGAAATGCAGTGCCTTTGGACCTGAGAGAAAGCTGTCCTTCACCTCTGCTCTGCAAGGGGATTGTTACGTGACCACTGGCCTGTAATTTAACTGCTGTGAGCATTTCTCTATATCTGCAAAACAATGCCAGAGGAATTATACTTTAACAGGAGGGTTTGCAGAGATAATGCATCAAAAACTTTTGAAGTTCACAGACAAAGAAATATGCAGCTCCTGGAAGCATCTAATTACCTAGAGTAAATGACTAGAACACTATATAATAATCGGTACTAAATGCTCAATGCCCTTTCTGAGGATATAAAATAATTCAGCATGCAATAAACAAACTGAAGCAGAAAACTGAAAAGATGGGATATATTTTCTTTACTAAATATGCATTATTTTCCTTAATATAACTAAAGATATTTTTAAATAAAGAAAATATATTGAATGGTACATTTTAATAAACTCTTTGTGGATATATGGTTCCTCCCACTTGAAACTTTTACTTTCTTTTGCTTTGTTCTTCTGCATGATATAAGAGCTCAGTTTAGTGCAGGATTAACAGAATTTTCTTAAACCCAGTGCAGCAGCAGTCCCATGGTTTTCATGCAATTCCACAGCTGCTTCTTGGTTTTAATATCTACCCCATATACGAAAAACAGAACCTGGAGTGTATATCATTAAATTCTCAATCCTGAGCTAGGATTTAGAGGCAAAAGTGACAAATACCAGGTTCTAGAGCAACTGACATTTTCTTTTAATCTTACTATCACACATAGCAATTTCACTTCAGCTTATTTTTTGAAATATCCACTATTCGGTGAAAAAGAATAAAAGATACACATGAAAAGATGCAAAGTACAAGCAGCAGTTGCATTTCTTCTGGTAACTCAAAGGCTAAAGTAAAGAAGAGAATGAGCCTATGAGAACTGGCTCTACCATTGGTTTATGGAGCACAAATTAGAATAACTCATTTGGTAAAAATAAGTAAAAAAACCACAAAACCACCAACCAAACTGAACAAAACCACAAAAAACACCAACCAACCAACAATAAAAAAAACTAACAACCCCTCCCCCCCCAGTTTTAATGTGTCCCTTCAATCATAAAATCATAGAATATGCCGAGTTGGAAAGGATTCATCAGGATCATCGAGTCCAACTCCTGGCCCTGCACAGGACACCCCAAGAATCAAATCATGTGCCTAAAAGTATTGTCTAAATGCTTCTTGAATACAATTTATAATTTCAGGAACAAATTTGGTAGTCAGTTGTTGTAATTTTTTATGGAAACTAGAACACCAAGTATCTCAGAGTTCAGGACTTTGAAACACGGAGTATCTACTCTGCCACTAATGAGTATTTATATTTCTCTGAATTCCTCATTTTAATTTCCCAGAATGTTTAGTTTTATCTGTAAAAAATTCTTGGCAGGGGGTGGGGTGGGGTGGGGTGGGATCTGCCTTCCCAATTTTGATTTTAATAATAGGGCTTTGAGCAACCTGGTCTTACGAAAGATGTCCCTGCTCATAGCAAGGGGGTTGACAGTCAATGATCTTTGATGTGTCCTCCAACCCAAGCTACTCTGTGATTCTATGACTCATGTAAAGACTTATTGGTGTTAGAAATACTTTTCAAAGGGCTTAGTATCAGTTGTCTTCAAGATGTGAATTTATTGCTTCTGAATTTTATTTTTGCCCACCAGAAAGACAGCAACTGCAACGATTGCTCAGGGTTTGAACTGTGAGAGTGATTCTAAATATAAAGTGTAATTCGGGGAAAACTCTTGTCTAATATCAGGTCAGAAGTAAAACACATCCTATGAGACATTCATTGCATCACATGGCTTCACAATAAAACAATTCTTGTCAAATGGTGGCAGAGTACTGCATGTGGACACCTTCCAAAACAAACATAGGAGGCAGAACATAGAATTGTTCGTTCTAATTCCCCCACCTCCACCCCTGGATCTACTAAAGGCTCCCTGTGTACGGGTGCTGCAGATGATCTAGGTAAGTGTGAGGGCACTGGCAGATCAAGGTCATGACCTGTTTGTGTCACTGACCCAGAGAGGAGTTTATCCACATGTGTCACTGACCCAGAGAGGAGTTTATCCCCACGTGCTACCTCGCACATGCCATTCATCTTCCCAGTCAGCACAAAGGTGCATGTGACTGCGTGACTACCCTGACACACTATACACTTCACAACTACACCTGTTCCAAGCTAGTTCCAAATATTTGTCATAAGATATCCGTAAGGAAGAGCAGGATTTGATGGCCAAGTCATCTCTGTCACTAAGAAGCAGACAGAAAAGACACTGACCTTTGGCATCCACTTCTTCATTCACAGTGTGTCACATGCTTGCAGTAGCCCAATATAGTGACATTTTGTCCTTGACTTGGGGTCATAAAGAAGAATCAGCCAGAAAGAGCAGAAAGCAATTGCCAGCTTCCCTTCATTTTGCCGAGATTAAAGAAAAAAAAATTTTTTTTTTTTAAAACCCCAAGCCAGTGGGGCTGTATTCACAGGTGAGAAAACCTTTCATTTAAGTTCAGTTTACAGAACAAGAGGTCAAAAAGCCACATCTGCAACAAGAGCCTCACTTGCAGGAATCTACATTTTGTGGGCAGTTGAAAACAACTAATATCCTCATAAATGTAACATGTAATGGAATTCAACTTTCTTATACTTAAGTTCTCCAAAATCAATGTGAGGCTCGATTATTTCTGCCAGTCTGGAAATTGTTATAGTAGGTATATCTAACTTCCAAAAACGTCTCCTTCTGTTGGGAATAATGACTAGCATTATTCTAGCATCTGAGCTCTATTTCCTGTGTTCTATTCCCATTTCATACTTTCTTCAGCAGGGTAATAGAATAGCTAACAATTTAAGCTGCAATGCTCAGATCCACTTTAGTACAGTGGTGAGTGTCCCTGCCTTTCATGTGGGAGATCCCAGGAGATCAGGGGTTTGATTCCCTCCATGGAAGCAATGGTGCTGTTCAAGAGTTGGACTCAATGATCCTTGTGAGTCTTTTCCAGCTCAGAATATCTGGTGATTCGGTGACTTGCCTCAGTGAGATATGAGCCAGAAGCAGAAATTAATCCACACAGACACCCACATTCCTTCCTTTAAAGGAAGCTAATTCCTTTAAAACTGTCTCAGCCAAGCCTGGCCTCGCACCGTGTTACTGTAAAGGTACAGCCACAGCTCCACCCTTCCTTCCTCTGCAGGCAGCTTCCCTGGGGCACTGCCCACTATCCACACTCTGCAAATAGGAACACTCGTGTAGTGTGTAATAAATACCACAGGAAAAAATGTTATACTCAAACAGTGACCAGGAATGTAAAAGAAGGGATAGCACACTGTTGAACGAGCTGGGAAGAATAAGCTATTCTCCCTGACTCCGCATTTCCTAGTTTCAGACTCAGTTATTTCCTCCTTCTGTCTTACCTGGGTATCTCTTTTGGGTTAAAGAAATATCATGGCTTCTTGCTGCCACTCCTCCAGTTCCTGGTCTATGAACATACACAGGAATTTCTAAAGAACACTTAAGAAAATGGTACTGCATGTGCTAGAAAATCACTGTAACTCACCACCTTACAAATTGTACATAGGAGCAATAGTATTTCATATTTTACATAAATATCTGCCAAATTGCTTCCTTTTTCTGGATCCTAGATGTCTCAACCTTTGTTGAAAATAGTCACATCTTATCTTGGGTTAAAATACACTCAGAACACAACACTGCAAGTCTTTATAAAAGGCAAAAGAAATAACAAAATAACACAAACCCCAGACTTTTGTAGGAATTATGTTAATGAATTCAGATTTTACTAAAATCCCATGGGATTAATTCCTTGATTTGCTAATCCAAATGGAGATGCTGTACCCTTGCATAAGCTTTCCTAGTGAAAAGCAGCTGTTGTCCATGGTTTTAGAGTCGAAGTTCCCCGTAGCAAACGCAATGACAAGTGAGGGAAGTAGAGGGCAAATGTCTGCAGAAGCCAGGCGGGATCATTATAATCTTCTAGAACAAACTGCTGCGGATCCTTCTCTAAGTTTCTGAGCAAATTGATCTCTGAACTATAGGTAAGTTCTAAGAAAAACTGGCAGTTTTGGCTACAAAATTTAAGGATAACAGAGAATCCTTCATAGTTTTGTAAACGGTTCCGGTCTTCTGTTACTCTCAGCCTTGAAAACGTGGATCTTAACACTAAACTGTATTTGTCTCATTTCAGATTCTGTAATTATGGGCTACGCTGAAATCCCCTCCTACTACACATCAGCTCTCCATGTCCCAGACAAGGGTTCTTGGTGCCAAAAAACACAAAAAAGGAAGCGTCGGGAAGAGCTGGGTAAGATGTCACAGTGGCAGCAATCAGATTTTGCTTATTGGGGAGCACCAGCAGCAAAAACCCCCAAGTCTTAACAACTACCAGCAACGAAGAGTTACACTGAAGAGAAAATCACTTAATGCTGTCTGTGGGGGTTGATTTATTGGCACCGTGCATCACTGGAAACTTCTCCTGCGCTCCAGTCGGGCGTCCTTGGCTTTTGCAATTCCACCACGGGTCTTGCAACACCAGTGGTTTTTCTTGAAGCATGAGTTACCAGCACGGAGTAAGGAAGGGAAACCCAGATTCCATTTTTTTAAGTCAATGACTATTTCTGAATGATGCATGTTAAAAGCTTTAAAACACAAAAAGCCTCTCTGGGGCTGTATCATAGGTACGGACAACATATCTCAGCCAATGCACAGCTCATCCCCAGTGTGAGAGAATATCCCCACTCGGTAATTAATTTGCAAAGACGGTAACTTTGAGGCAAAGAGCATTTAATAACAGCGTGCTCGGCGCGTTATCACGGACAGAGCTGAACACACACGGCTACGTTCGGTAATACAGCTTACACAGTCTGAGTTTTCAGCGAAAGACAGACCCTCCTCGACCCCTCTCCTTCCGCCAACCCCTCTCGGAGAAGTGTCCTGGGTTTCCAAGGATTCCGGGAACCATTCTGCATTTCCAGGGCTGCAGGGTAAAGCCCGGCGGGTTCACCCAAATCCCGACCGAAGGTTCCACCTCCCGAGACCCCAATCTTACAGACTCGTAACAAAATCCCTTTCATTTTCCTCACAGCAGAATTCGCTCTGAACACAAGATTTGCGGAGGACACGCCAGCCTGGCACTCCCCGAGCGGGGGGGTTTCTTTCCGCTCTCCTCGGTTACGAGCGAAACAGGTTTCGCACCGGGGGACGCCGCCTCAGGGCACAGGTGACCCCCGGACGGGTGACCGGGAGCTGGTCCAGCGGGATCCCCCGGAATCCCACCGGGCTCCCCTCAGGAGCCCCCACCGCCCCTCCCGGGCCCTCAGAAGGGCGGGGNCTCCTCCCGCTTCCTGGTGAGCACGGCGCGGGGGTCGGGGCGGCACCCCCGCGGACGGAGGGGCACTCGCGGCTCCCTGCGCCTTCTCTCCTCTCCGTGCCGGTGGACGCCTCGGTCGCGCCCTTGGGGAAGGGCAGGGGGGGAGCCGGGCCCGCATGGCCGGGCTGTGCTGCCGCCGGGAGAAGCCGGTGTCCCGGGGGGAGCGGTCCCGGCGCGATCCCGCGGGGTGTTAAAGCGCTGCGGTGTTAAATCTGCCGGGGTTCGGTCCTTTGGGGTGTCTCGCCCTGAACGGAATCAAGTGGGCACGGTGCTCAGAGCAGATCCGTGCGGTGTGGGTGTCTGTGAGTAGCTGATGCTGGAACAATGCGGTGACTCCGCTTGTGTGTCCCTCTAATCCCGATTCCCGCTCGGGCCTGCGGGAGGGAGCGGCGGCCGCAGCTCCAGCCCCGGGGGCAGCGCATCCCCGGCACTGAACCCGCACACCTTATGGAACACCGGCTTGGTTAAACGCTGGAGGAAGAGGAGTTTGTTTAAGGATGCTTTAATCGTATGTATGAGCTCTTTAGTTGAAGGATCTAGCTGTTTGTATATTATGCAATAGTCTGTAATTAATGTTGTTCTATATGAAACTTACAATATAAACTTCCTGCTTGCCAGTCTCTGCAAGTGTCCTCTCAGCTAGTCAGTACGTCTGGGTAATTTAACTCACCTGAGTCCCGGTGACAGACTCCTCCAGGAACATGGAATAGCAGTAATGACTGTATATATAAAGTTGTCAAATGTGCACAATATTGAATTGGTTTGCTCTAGCTTTTTTTTATTTTTTATTTTTTTTTAACACTTCCCCCATGTGAAATGTTCCTTAATGGAGCAGGAGACCAGGATATCTTCTTGACCTGTGTTACCATTATTACTCAATATCACGACCTTCATGGGATTGTCAAATGACAAAACACAGACCTGGGGGTGGAGCGAGGCTCCAAACTGACAAGTGACACCAGCGGGCTGTCCTGAATGCCAGTCAGGAGTCCTTTTTGGGGAACAAGTCTAAAGAAGTTCACTGTAACACGTGAAGATAAATTCCATCTGCTTTTACATATATGCCAAGCTAACTTTTTTCTTATCCTGAACGGATAACAGTGGGAGAACTAAAAGAGACACTGGAAGCTTTAAATTTATATGAAGGTGCTTTTCTACAAGTATTTTTACGAGTTCCTCTCACAAGGAATTTCTTGCACTAGACACGTTCACTGATGGCTTGTGTGCCTACATGAGATATGTTTGTCTGTCTACATGTGCCTACATGAGATATGTTTGTTATGTCATGTTTGATACGTCGTTATCTACATGAGATATGTCTGTCTACATGTGCCTACGTGAGATATGTTTGTCTGTCTACATGAGATATGTTTGCTTTGTTTGAGGACTTGGGGGCTCCCTAGTTTTTTCAAAAAGCATAGTGTGTCTGTGACTCTTCAGTTCTTGTATCCAGCTCAGTTTCTCTCAACTCATGTCCAAACTCAGCATTGTCTTAATTGCCTTAGCCTCAGCAGTGTGATAATACACACTGTTGTGATAATAAAGTTAAGTGGATTTGGTCAAATAAGGTAGTTGGTCACTGAATTAAATCAGAGCATGGGGGAGGATGGAAGTAGAAGCAGAAGTGTGAAGGGATCTGCTACAAACCACATCAGCCATTCAGATAACAGCACCCAAATATGCAGAATTCTGTGCTGAAAAGGGGTTGCTGCGGTCAGAAGAGAGACTTTGCTCTGAAATATTTTAAGCCAAAATGTAATTTAGTGTTGTTTATGCTCCAGTTGTTTGCTGGGCCCTCTGGTCGTCTCTTGATCTTTTATCATTAGTTGTTTTGCTTGCATTTCTCAATGATCTCTACTTTTTTATTTTTATAGAGCGCTTCCAACAATTTTTGTCTTCACCAAGTCACAAGCCAAAATCAAGTTGTTGTTTACTTTACATGTGTATATTCAGGAGTTCAGTGCAACTGTTATCTCGTTTTTTAAGGTGGAAGACAATATGATTTCGGCCAGTTCAAAGAGTTCTGGGTGAAAAACTGTCTGGTCCTATGGGGCCAAAGGTTGGTGTGAGCAGTTCAGATTCTGAATTTACCATTACTGGTGGCAGCTTTGCTGGGGTGTCCAGTGCAGTGGGTTACCAGTGCAGTCAGCAGTGAGGGATGATACCCCACAGCATGTTCATCAACAGCTGTGGGGATGGGCTGGAATGCCCTCTCAGATGGGGGGGACCAGTGGACTGGAATTCCATCTTAAAGTTCAACAGACTGTAGTACTTGTGACAGAAGGTTAAGAAGCTCCGTGATGAAAAAGGACACGGGTTCCTGCTGAACAGCAAGTTAAATATAGATGAGGGGAGTATCCTTGTGCTGGTAAAGATTAACTACATTTTAAAAAGTGCAGAAGGTAATTACTGCCATCTCTGTGTGGTGTTGGACCCCCAGAGGATTTGAAGAAGTGAATTTCATCCAGCCAAGGGGTCACTTGCCTGATCACTGAGCTGCAGCTTTCCTCACGAGGGAGGCTCTTGAGGACAAGGGGATGTGTTCAGCTATTTAACCACAGCTTGTAGGGAACACAGAACCAGCCTTTTCTCAGATGTGCATAGGAAAAGACAACAGGCAGTGAACACAAGTTGCAGCGAGTGAAGTTTCAAATAGATGTATAGAAGAAATATTTCACTATAAGGACCTGGAAAGTTTAATTTCCTGCCTTGAATATACTCAAAACCTGACTAGGAAAGGTCCTGAACAGCCTGGTCTTAAATTTAGGCTTACCTGAGCAGTGGGTTGGGCTGGAGTTCGGGTTATCCATGTGCAGACACAAACCTTCAGTCTCCTGCTTGCATGAAGGAGGAGGCAGTGTGAGCACAAATGCTAAAGGAGCAGCAGAGCTCAGGTGCATTTCTGTTACTGTCATTCCTTGTTGTTATCCTTGCCTCTCACACAAATCACACATACAGTTCTAGTTTATGCTGTAGTTTTACCCTGCAGGAACGCTGTCCAGGATCTTTACTTTGATAAGATACTTTTGCAAAATGAACTACGTAATTGTTTTTGAGGTGGCAACTTTTCTGTTAAATTGGGTTGAACCTGGATAACAGATTCAGAGTTACCAGGAGGAGTGCAGTGTTTCAAGTACCAGAGCAATTACTTAAGGCTCATTTTATGTTTTAAAGATATCAAGCAGGAGAATAAATTGAGCAAACTAAACAAATGTGCCCAGATGACTAAATTCTAGCCAAGATGTTCTGTAAAATATTTTCATCTGGTGCATTTGTCATGTTCTATTTTATAGTGGATTTTTATATAACTCTTGAACAATATTACTTCTTTTGCAAAAGTCTCAATATCAGGAGCTAATTGCCAGCTGAACCACTCTTTGATCTCTTGAAAGGTATTTGCTGGATAAAGTCTTTCTGGCGCTTTATCCAGGAACAGCAAGTCTTGGAATTTACAGTGAAGTACCTATGCAGTACTTTAGGTTCTAGATTTGTCAGCTGACCACAGAATTTTGTTCACCCACCTCTGTGAAATATTTCTTTCTTCCTTTACTTCATCTCCAGAAAGAACACGCACATAAAGCTGTGTCACTGCAAGTATTCTTTTCAAGAAGCACAAACTGATTTTATGTAAGGATGAGATTAGTACTCATTAAGCTTACTCTTCAGAGGGGAATCTATTCCACCCCTCTGCTGAAGTAGTGTGACCTTTCGGGAAAAGGCAAGACTTGGTTGTATCAGTGGCAAGAAAGGTTAAAAATATTGCAAATACTTCTTTCCCCCTAGTTCTTATGACTTAAAATACAGTGTGGTGGTGCTCTTTAATCCCCAAATCATAAGCACCTCCTAGAGGGGGGAGGGAGGTCTATTCAGCAGGATCCTTCCAAGAAAGATAATTTCCAGGAAACTCATGAAACTGTACTTATTCCTAAATTCTGAGAGTCTGCTCTTCCTGGTTTTATTGTTTGTCTCACCCTTATCCCAGCTCAGTTTGTATCAGTGCAGTTTAAGAATTTCCAGCTCTGAGCTTGTTTGCCTGCAACCTCTGTGTGTGCCAGCTTAACAGAAACTCACGAGAATACAGCACAGACCAACAAAAATAGCTTTTCTGCAGGCAGCAGACAGTTACGTGAAAAAGCTTGAGAGTCATGAAAAGTTACTCCCAAAATCTGTTTTCACTATTGTCTTTTCAGCTGTGCAGTTTCTTGCATCACTTCCATGAGCCTATCTCTTGTCATTCTTTGAAAATTGTTACCACTGTTTAATATTAAATCGTTTCTACTAAGCCAATAAAATCTGAACTTAATAATACGTAATAGAGGTACTGCACCCCTTCGTGTGATGTGATGTTTTATATTAAAGACCCCGTAAAGAGCTTGAGTTAAATGATCAGCCCTTGTGCCTGTCTGCTTGCTGACATACAGCATGGCTAAGTAGGTCTTTCTTCTCTCCAGTTTTGACACTCAAAGCTCAAACTCTAATTCTTTGTTGGGAGTAGAGAGAGGGTGTTACTTACTCCTTTTTTTTAATCTCGCACCGGAGAATTCAGTGTATATTTCGTGTGTTTTACTTCTATCTCTGTTCAAGGTAGCTCTGCATGTCCAAATAGCCCAGACAATTCTTTTGTGAGTACTGCTGAACAAGTTAGGGCAAAAATGACTCTTTCCCCCACCCTACAAAAAGCAAGAGCTCAGTATCATAAACTGGAACCAGTTCTTAATCAACATGTAAGGAGTGAAAGCCTCTACTCCCAACAAATTACGGAAATATATTTCAAACCTATTTCAACAGGAATATATTGACGTTATCTGAATTATTCACAGAATCACAGAATATGCTGAGTTGGAAGGGACCCACAAGGATCATCAAGTCCAACTCCTGGCGCTACACACAACCATCCCCAAGAGTCACACCACATGTTCAAGAGTGTCATCCAAATTCTTCTTGAAATCTTCCAGGCTTGGTGCTATGACCACTGCCTTGAGGAGCCAGTTCCAGTGCCCAACCATGCTCTGGGTGAAGCACTTTTTTCTAATATCCAGCCTAAACCTCCACTGACAGCTTGCTGCTGTTCCCTTGGATCCTGTCACTGGTCACCACAGAGGAGAGATCCATGCCTGCCCCTCCTCCTCTCACAAAGTTGTAACTGCAGTGAGGTCTCCCCTCAGTCTCCTCTTCTGCAGCCTTACCACACCAAGTGCCCTCAGCTGCTCCTCGCACACTTCCCCTCCAGGCCCTTCACCATCTGCATTGCCCTCCTTTGGATGCTCTCTAATGCCTTAGTGTCTTTGTTATTGCAGAGACCAAAACTGCTCACAATACCACACTTACAGTCACTCATTGCTCTATCTCACTGCTGCCACAGAAAAACAGACTATACAGGGGATGTTTTTTATAAGTGTGGATTTTTGGAGGGAATGAGCAAGGAAGGCTGTGAGGTCCCATTTGTTCTGTTTATTCCCTACATTATTTATCATCTTGTGGGTTTAAATTTAGTGACTTTTATCATATTTGGCATCTTTTCATATACCAGAATTCTGTTTATCAGTGTAGAGTAGTAGAATCATAGAATAATTTGGGTTGGAAGGAACCTTAAAGGTTACTTAATTCCACCCCCCACCATGGGCAGGGACACCTTCCACTAGACCAGATTGCTCAGTGCCTCATCCAGCCTGGCCATGAACATGGATTATTCTCAGCAAAACTTTTTAATCCTTTTTCCTGAGGTACAGGGAGTGTCTGCTGCTTTTGTTGGGAGTGTCAGAAGTTTGTGAGTTTGTTTACAATGGATTAAATAAGTGTGTTTAACTAGATCTTTTCTATGAGCATGAAAAATTCTGTGCCTTTATAGCAGAATTGCTTCTATTGAGAATTTACTGCTTTCAAAACTTATTGCTGTGTCTGAGGGTCACACACTCCAGGTTCATCAGTGACTTTATCTAATTGAATCTGTATTTCCTGCCACTAGTGGTAATCCTTTGCACTGCTTTCTGTTTCAAGGAATACTGAATGATTGATGGTGAAGGGTTACAGAATGGTGTTTAACATTAGTAGGTCGGATGCGTACAGATTCAATCTTTCTATCTTTCTGTCTTTATTCTAAAAACTTAGTGAATATGCTTCTGTCAGAAAGGAGATTTCAAGTAAAAACATCTTGCTGTGTACATGCAAAACTTAACTTCTCCTGTTAGTTGTGCTGTGTAGAGTTTTAAGACCCATATCCCATTTTGCATGTTCCTTCCAAATGTGTAGCACTGACAGAGCTTTCTGGGTTATTAGGATAGCTTGATGTCAAGCCTGAGCTGATAGATGAGACACAGAGGGTAAATAGAGTAAAAAGTGGTGGTTTTTTCTATGTAATCTTTTCAAGAGAAGGATCATGTACCTTTTAAAGACTTTTCTGAGCAGTAGAGAGTGAAAATTAGCTTTCAGTGTTGTCCAGAGGTTGTGCTGTTTTCATCCTTGCAGGTTTTCAAGACTTACCGAGGAAAAAAGTCCTTGAGCAGCCTGTTCTAATCTCAGCTGATCCTGCTTTGAGCAAGAGGTTGTACTAAAGATCTCTGAAGGTCCCTTTCAGCCTGAATTGTTTCGAGATTCTAACATATATGTAGAATGTTTCTAAACTTCTAAGTTTCATTCTGAAGCTACTCTTTAATGTTCCAAAGAAACTGGAGAATCAGGACTTCATCTCCTTTTTGTCAGAATTGTTCTAAGAGTTTCAGAGTAAAGTGTAGTGCCTAAATGTAAGAGCCTGTGGATTAAAAGCTTTAAGAGAAATTCCTAAAATTTGTGGAATAAGAAGAGAGCATTAACAAGGAAGTCTAGAAAAGACTGAGTTGTATCATAGAGGTTGGATAGGAATAACGGCATTTTGTTTCTTTAACATGAGAGTGATTTCTAAATCTGGCTTACATCTGACAAGTTTTGTTGTTCACCTGGACCCGCTGTTAGATTTTACTTTCCGGTCCCTGAATATTTTTCAAGTAGAAGATTCTGCATGATGCTCGTGAGAAAGAGCCCGTCTCATGGAAATGTCACCATTGCCCTGTAGTTACTATCACTTCCTCCTTGTGCAGTTGGGCCAGATGTTTTACCAGGTGTCACCTTAGCTTGGCCACAGCAGGGGTTCCTTTTGTAAACAGGCCACTGATGGTTAATGAAGATTGTTGAGCTTTCCACCTGACCTTCTACTGCAAGGCAGAACCTTTAACTTGTGATTCCTTAAGAAAACCTATTAAATTAAAAATCTGCTTTAGTATAGTAATGAGTGTCCCCGCCTCTCTCATAAGGAGACTGGGGGTTCGATTCCTGCCAGGGAGGCAGTGGTGCCATTTAAGAGTTGGGCTCAATGATCCTTGTGGATCCCTTCCAACTCAGAATATTCTGTGATTCTGTGAATATAGTCCTCAAGATTCTCTACTCTGCTGTTTTTATTGTAATATATCCAAATTCAAGTTACTTTTCTGCATGTTCATGTTTTTTAACGTATTGTGTTGCTGTGGTTACATTCTTTTCCTGTCATGTTTTTCATGAGCTCTGTACTTGTGGTTTGGTTTTAAACAAACTGGGTTGTGCCTGGGTGTTTTTTCTCTCATCACAGTTTGGACCCTTTTGTGACTTCTCACAGATTTTTGCTCTTCCTAAAAGTGAGCTAACCCAAGAGAACACATAACTCTGGCATTAGTGTGTTATTAGGGAGTATTTTACTGAGAGATATTCCAAAATGCATCCTTATTTTAATTTGTACAACTGCCACAAGAAAAACTGTGGTTCTTTCCCAATCCATCAAGGTAAAAAAAGCGGTTATAACTGACATACTGACACCAAAGCTTACCAAAATATTCTTTACCTACCTTAATCACAAAAATGCAAATACAGTGATCCTCCACATGTTCACAGTCTGCTGGATTCGAATAGTCGCGGGTAATTTTTCAGCGAGTTGTGCGACCTCGTCTCATGCGCTAAATGTACCACAAACCTGTCCGCTCATGAATATATAATGAGTTCATGAATAGATAATTGCGCCTGCCCGCTGTCACCGCCCACTAGACTTGCCGTACATCCTTGATTCTCACCATTTGGGGGGAAGGGGAACTGGTACCATCTCCATGAAGCTGGGAGCACTGTCATGCAGCCAGCGCAGAGGCACCGGAGGGCCATGCCAGCACTTCTGGGCACGGCGGCGCGGTGCCACTGCGAACCGGGGAATGGCGGGGGACGGTTGCCATCTCCAGTGATGACCCTGGGCTGGTAACGGATGGGATGTTTAATCCCCAGGCAGGCAGGAACGGAGCCACTGACTCCACACCGCGCTTCAGCTCTGTCCACACCGGCGTGACATGGGCAACATAGCCTGATGTGTCCCAATGCCAGCGGCGCGGGTTCCTGACATCAGAGTCCAATCCCTGTACTGGCACCAGAAGCCCCCCTCACTGCCCAAAGTAAAAAGTTCCTTCCGAGCAGCAGGAGAATATATACGTGTACTGTGGGGTTTTTGTACGTAGATGTTTACTGCTGTCTCATAAACACAGAAACAGTCGATACAGGACAGGCCTGGGGAGTCCCTTCTAGAATGTGTAGGGTGGAGGAGGTGTAGAGGGAGGGTAGGAGAGGGAAGGGGAGAAAGCTGCGGGCTGGGGCAGCAGGCACAGGGATGAGTGANGGGCTGGGGCAGCAGGCACAGGGATGAGTGAGGCTGCAGGTGCTCCCGGCATGGGACACATATGTACTCTGGTGCTGCGCCAGCTCCCGTCTGCCCCTGCCCCGCACATTTTGGGTAGCGGCAGCAGGAGCAGGTCACCAGCTCTTTCGCCCTGCGCAACTGCCACTGGCCCATGCTCCTGCAGACAGCCCCAGCGAGAGGCAGGGAGGCAGACCCTGGCTCTCTCCCGAGCGCTGGTTGGGGCACTGCAGCCCCTGTGACAGTGGCAAACTGTCCCAGCTGTC
>WEKX01008368.1:64871-78320 GCA_013390025.1 Pitta sordida | reverse complement strand
AGGATGGCAACAGGTTAGGTAACAGGTTTGGCTAGGTTAGGTAATAGGTGATAGGTTGGACTTGATGATCACAGAATCACAGAATCAGTAAGGTTGGAAAAGACCATAGAGATCGTGGTCTCTATGGTCTTTTTCAACCTTACTGATTCTGTGATTCTGTGATTCTGTGATTCTGTGATTCTGTGATTAAGACTATGACCTCTCGTCCTATCCCCAGAGACCAAGGAGAAAAGACCAACCCCTGACTTCAGTGGATTTACCTGAGGTAGGTGACTAATTCTGTTCGCTTGCCTATGCTTTGGTTTTGTTTTGTTTTTCATAATCCCTCTCACCCCTTTGCTTAATTTTGACTACAATTGTTATTTCATTTCCAAGGAATGCATTCATTTGTAGCTATTGGTAGTAGGATGGCAACAGGTCAGGTTAGGTAACAGGTTTGACTAGATTAGATTAGGTAACAGGTGATAGGTTGGACTTGATGATCTCTATGGTCTTTTCCAACCTTACTGATTCTGTGATTCTGTGATTCTGTGATTTTAGTAGACTATATCCAGGTAAAATGTGTTAAATCTCAATCTTTGGATTGTAAGCAAAAGAGCTTTCATTAAACTCTTATACGAGGTCATGAGTTTTGCAGTGTAGTTGGGGGGCTGTCATATGAAGTCATCACTTTTCTGGAGAATTGCTGGTAGTTTTATACTTCAGCTACTATACTGAGATATTTTTTTGCAGTTGGGTCAACTAAAAGTACATATATGAAAAATGCTGTGTTCTATGAATCAAGAGAATAATTTTCTATGTGATGGAGAACAGTGTTTTCAACATGGTGGACAACAAAATACCACATTTTGAAGGACTGGTGGTATGAACCAATGCCATTTATTCTTTGTTGTTATTCCCATGACAATAAGAATTCATTTAGGAACACTTTCTGAATGAATCTTATGCCGGTGTTAATGATGACCACACAGACAGGAGACACTCAGTCTTACTCTGAATTTACTTTCAAAAGTTTCTTTACCCCTATCAGCATTTATTTAAAATAATGACTACCTGATTTATTCCCGTGTCCCAGTTTTCACTTTATTCTCATTCTGCCAGTTTAGAGTGAGAAGAATATTTCTACTTGTCTTAACTTTCTCTGGACAATAGATTTTATTTTTCAGAAATGTTATTTTTAAATAGGTATGTTTTTAAAGGACTGTCTGTGAATAAAACACATATACTTGACATATTTTGATACAATTTGTGTTCAAATCCTAGATAAACATACCTATGCTCTACAAGTTACTATACATTTAAAACCTCAGTTCCTTTTCAGTGTCATTTTGTGTATCTTACTGTTCCATACTTACAAGCAATAAATGGATCAAAGTGAATTATTTAGTGGCAATACATATAAAAAAATAAGGACTGCTTAGATTGCTTTATGTTGAAAATCACTCTAAGTGCAGTGTGCTATTCCTTAGTTCAGCCCTCAGAGTCTACCTCCCTTCATTCTGCAGCTATGTCATAGGTCAGGTGGTTCCTTGTGTCTACACCCTGGGCTTCTCATGCACATGTCAGTCAGAGATTTTGCAGCAGTGAGAGTTATAGCCTGTGAAACTGTCTGGAAACACGGATGGACGGCAAGATGCATAATGAAAAGAAAAAATTCCATGAAGATACCGTGATGCTCTATTTGCACACTCAGTTCACTGCTAGCAAATTATCTGCCTTGGTAAGATCACTCAGTGTACATTGAATACCCACCATTAATGCCTGTGTCTGATGCCATTAGCACATGACAGAACCATATCAGCTCTAAAGGCATTGGCAAGCAAATGCTGCCATAGCAAATATAATACTGACACAGGTTTTCAATTGTGTAAATAATATGCAGCATTGTTTTAAATTTCCACCTTTCCAGTTGCACTTTATAGGCAAAATGCTAACTTGAGTAATTTTTAAAGCTAATTATGTAACAGGGATTTCATAAAATAGGTCTGAAATACTTAAAAAAATTCAAAATGCTGATATGACAGCTGCAGTAATAACATCTATGTTAAAGCTTTGCTAGAATTTCCTCTGTCATATAAGCTCAAACATACCTGTCTTATTTTTTAAATATCTTCTTTTCATGACCTAGGAACAACAATTATTGCATGCTCTTAACATTCAGTAGGTATGCAATAAAACTCCATGGTCTACAGGACGTATTTTGTATGCATGATATAATGGAATTGTTTCCTAGTCAGTTAAGCAGCATTTATTTTTCTTTATCATACCTGAACTATGATGGACTACAGGCTTTCTGAATGCAATTGTGGCAAATTAAGCCTGACCTTTTCTAATGGGGATTCAAATCAGTTGGAGATTGTGAAAAATAATCTGTACTGGTGCTTTTCCCATGAACTTGAAGTTTTATGCCCTTCATACATCTCTAAGAATATTTTCCATCACAGTATATTAGTGCGATTAAGGAGGATTCAGGGACAGGTCCAAGTTCTCTTACTGTTGTGTTTTATCTTAATGTCAGACACTGACACATTTCTGCAACTGATTTTACAGTGAACCCTTGAATCTCGTGGGGTTTTAGGTCTCCTTAAACACCACAAAACCCCTAATCCATGAACACAGATGGCTCACATATGTGCAAATAAGCCCTGCCCATCACCCCCCTGCCAACCCTGAAGCGCTCAGAAGGTGAGTGGGGACAGCGCAGCCGAGCTCGGGAGGTGTGTTCCCCTAACCCAAACCCAAACCTCACACACCTCGTAAGCTCCAGGCCAGGCCTGCACGGTCCCCACACACCTCCCGAGCTTGGGGTTGGGGCTGGCCAGCTTCTACACATTGCAAGGCAGCGCTGCAGGCTCTCACTGTGGAGTGGGACCATGCCTAATAATAAGCTATAATAAGCTGTTGACACCATGTTATAAACCTTCCCAGCCATGTAACCTCTGCAACACTCATAACGGAGCAAAGTCTGAGCAGTCCCCATGTGAGCAAGAGGTCCCCCTCCTGTGGCCCACAGGACATGTCTGTCCTGCCCTATGATGAGTGTCGGTGCAGCCCCTTGGCGCTGGCAGACACTGTTCATGCTCAGACACTTCACTTTTCTGTTGTTATGGAGAAATATTTATTCGAAATATCGTGATCAGATTCTGATAGCCTGTGCATTGACAGTGCTAAGAGAAAGATTACAGCCACATTAGAAGTTGCTGTTCTATGTACTTTCCCAATTAAAAGCCTCTACAACGGTATTTAAAATACATAGGTCTTCAGAAATATTAAGTAAGGTCAGTTGTATAGTTGAACTCTTCTCTAGGTACTTCATATGAATAGATTGACACTTGAGAATTATAAACTGGGTGCTCAGTTGCCAGGCTGGTTTCCTGAGAATAAAATGTTTGGCTGAGTGCCTGAACAGGAGCCTAGTGTTGGGATTATACAATCCAGTAAGACCCTTATAGCCTTAGAGGTATATCCTGATGAAATGCCATTTTCTCAGTCTGAGAATCACTGTCACGAAATGGCCATGCTCAGGTATAATGACCCTGACTTTAGTTTTACTTGATGAAATGAATTGTTAATCATTAGGCTAGTTGTGACAGACTCATTCTTTAAATGAGTCTGAAAATGGAGTCATCTTCTTTCTGCTGATGTTTCTGCACATAGCTGTTAATAACAGCTCATCATTAATTTCATAGCTAATCATTAATTTCATAGCTTGAATTTGACAATGGACTTGTTTTGTTCCCACTGGACCACTTCAGAGATTTTGCTCAGTGCAAGCAGCAGCAAGTCCAAACCCTCCTAATGCAGAAATACCAGTGCTAGAGCTACTGCAGACAGATTAAGATGAGAAGAGAAAAACATGAAAAATCCAGTGAATTGATATTTTCAAAACTCTATCAGTGAAATATACACTCTGTTGAAAGCAAGAGTAGCTTAACCACTAACTTCAAAGGAGAAAACATTTTATTGAGTGCTCAAAACCTCAGCTTATAGAAGGTAAAGAAAATGAGATTGTTATAAATTGTTTGTGAGAACAAACCCACTTTTTTCTTACGGTGGTATCTGAAAAGACCAAACAAGAATTTGGTCTAAAATTTTTTGTACATATAGAAAGTAAGGAGCAAGCCTGGATTTAAGGAGCTTTACCTTCCAGAGAAGAACTCTAAACAAATGTATTGTGTCATGGTTTTGCTGTTGGTCATGTTTTTCCTGGCAGCTGCGGGGGCTATGGAGGAGGCTTTTCTTTGAGAAGTTGCTGAAAGTCTCCCTCCTAGCTAGCAGAGTAATGCCAGCCAGCTGCTGGCTGGGGCTTGCTGCTGGCCAAGGCCAGGCAAATCAGAGTAGGTAGAGGCACCTCTGTGATAACATACTTAAAAAAAGGCAAAAAAAAAAAAAAGTATTATCAGCCAGAAGATGGCTGGAGAGGAGCTGTGAGAAGTTTTAACAGCCATGCAGACACCAAGGCCAAGGCCGAAGGAAGGGGAGGAAGTGTTCCCCGCGTTCCCTGCTGCTTGTGGAATGGACCATGGTGAAGCAGACTGTCTGCCTGCAGCCCATGGAATAGAAAGAGAGCACAGGGATGCAGAAATCCACCTGTGACAGTGGAGAGGGAGCCCACGATATATCTGAAGGATGCTGAAGGAAGGCTGCAGACATGTTGGAGCCCACATTTGGAGCAGAGATCCTAGGAAAGACTTAGTAGCCTGTGGAGGAGGAGTCCATGCTGCCTAGCGGAACTGTACCTGGTAGGATCTGTGTGCTTTGGGATGGGGCCCACGAATGAAGCAGCGCAGCCAGTGCTTAAAGGACTGCACCTTGTGGAGTGACCCCCGGGCAGCAGAATATGGAGGAGCTGTTGCCCCTGGGATCAGGCTCAGGCTGGGAAGGGTCATGAAAGACTTTCTCCCATGGTTGGGGGAAGGGGATCCTATGAAAAGCCAGAAAACACAACTGCCTGGCTTTCCCCTACTCCTGTTCCCCCTTTGTCTCCTGGAGAAAAAAAGGGAATGTAATATCTGTTGTAAGAAGAAGGAGGGATGGGGGAAGAAAGTTGCCTTTAAGATGATACTCCTCATGTTAAGCTCCGATCTTGTTAGAAATAAATCCTTTACATTCCCCATCTTGGAGCCTGTTCTTGACTGTGACAGTAAAGATTTCTACTAGTTTCTAATAACCCTTCAGGGTCTTTTCCTTTTCCTCCCTCCTCCGGACTTTATGGGGGCGCAGGAAATAAAGTGAGAGACAGGTTGTGTGTGAATCTCTGGCACTCAGCCAGGGCCAAACCACGACAATTGCATGTGAGGAGGGACTTCAGTCACAGAAGGTTAAATAACTCAAAAAATGTCTGTCAGAACCAGAAATGAACACAAATTTTCTGAGTTTGAATCCAGTGTTTCAACTGTAAGACAAGTTCTTCCCGCTTTTCATATATGTGTTTCCTTTATGGGTATGTGTGATTTCCAGCTTACTGAAGTATTTGTAACAGATTTTAACAATACCAGGACATTTGACTCAGTTGAAATTCATTCTAGAACATATATATAAACTAGGAAGTAGCAGATCAAAAAGAACGCATGGGGACAAAAATCTATTCTTGCTAGTGCCTTGGGACAGAATTAAGCTCAAAGAAATTCTCATGTTTCTGTATCAAGACCAAATTACCCTAGTTGTTTGAACAAGAAGTAGTATATCACGTCAGTTTGAAACTGGATTTGGACAAAACGATGTAGCTAAAGATTTACCTAACTTCCCAATTTAGTTTAAGGTAATGAATGTATTCTGACATCTTCCTTTTCTTTCAGTTTATTCTCATTGCTCATATTTATGATATGGCCACTTTTTCTTTGTTTTGCATATTTGTGTTGTGTCAGTAAATTAGAAAATACTGTAAACTAGATAGTATTTTGTCAGATCATTATTTGACTTCTGTGAAAAACTATGATTAAGAACATGGCAGAAATAAAAAAAAGTGAATACAGTCGGCCCTCTTCCACTTTGTGCCCCCCATATTGCGGCTTCACATCTTAGCGGCATGATTTTCGAGCGTTTAAGGAGACCCCTTTTCGCAACAATGCATGTGTGACCTGGCACGTATGAACATTCAATTACGTAGTCATGAATATGCAAATCAAAATGCACAGCTGCTGCAGCAGTGGGGGCGGCTCTGCCGCTTGCCCCGTCCTGGGCACGGCGGTGGGGGTGGCTCCGCTGCTTGCCCCATCCCAGGTTCGGCTGCCGCTGCTCCGCCTCTTCCCCAATGCCCTGGGCACGGCCGCGGTGGCTCCGCCGCTTGCCTTGTCCTGGACTGAAACAGCACCAGGGAGCCGTCTGAGGGTGCAGGGAAATTTGCGTATTAATGAGCTGCCAATTAACGTGGAAGGCGGGCTTCATGGGATCCAAATAAGACCATGGTCCTGTGGTATAGGAGACCCGACTGTATACAAATTTTTTTTCAATGGGAAAAAAAAATGCACTTCTTGAAAGTGAAATTATTTTTGTTTTTGCATAAAATGTTAAATTATTATGTGTTTCTGTGTTATGTTCTGAGAAACTTCAGGGCTTATTCATTCTAATGCATAATTTACTTCAGTTTATGATTCAGAGTAATGTTCAATTATTACTTTCATGGAAACCAATTCAGAAGGACCATTCTTGTAGTAAAGATAGTGACATTTCTATCCTTATAAACTGAAAGAATGGAGATAAACACTGTTCCTAGGGAAATGTTATCTTTTCTATTGTATAATGTACTGTAATTAAAAAGCATAAATACTTGCAACTACATATTCCTCACTGAATGAATTAACTGTGAAACAAAGTCTGGGTTTTTTGGCTGAAAAATCCCTTATCGACAAGCCTGAGCTATAATTCTGCAAACTTTTCTCTTCTTATGTAATTCTATGAAGCTCAATGGGGCTACACAAACGCATAATTACATAATTGAAAACATAGTTTTAAGTATAGTTGAGCATTTAATACTTGAAGAAAACAGACTGTCAGATAAGAAAGTAAACCCCTTGTTTCAAATCCACAATGAAGTTTTCAGAAACGCGTACTTGGAGAATTTCTGTTGTTTATGCCTTCCACAAGATGTGTACCTGTCACTGTCCTTCAGATAGAAAATTTAAGTGATATTCACAAAGTTATATGAGGTTGTAAAGCTGTATTTTTCTAGTCATGCATTAGGCAACTATGATACTGTCAAGACAAATAACTTAATACACTTTCTGACAATGTAATTGTAATCTATGTAAGGTAGTAATATTACAGTAACAGTAATGATTTGGGACTCTAAATGATGCAATACAGTATATATAGTATATATTTTTCTCAAAATCTCATGTAATTAGGAAGATGTAAAAATTTCTGACAAGACAATAGAATAGGGCTTTATAATTAAACATAATGAATTAATGTGCTCAGGGCTGCTTGAAAACATTGGAGGACCAGCCTTTGCACCCAGCCTGTTTTAACTTGGATCTATGGATATATCTTCAGGAATCAGTAAGGTGCGACTCCTACTTATTCAGTTCTTGATTTCCCTGTTTGCATCCATTACTAGCATGGATAGTAACCATATGGCAGTATTAGAAAGAGAACTGAACAAGGCTTCCAATTGATTTCACATTTGTAGGTGTTATTGCTCTGGGTAAACACCTTTCAGTAAATGCTGCCCTAGACTTACTGGCAAAGAGCTCTGTAAACCTGTAGGATTCCTTTAGTTTTAATGGACTTGCTAGTTTTGATTTCTAAAATGACTTTTCCTAGCTGTGCTGTATTTCCTCTTTTTGTCTTTGGAAAAATATAGAGTACTAAGTACAAAATGAATGATTATGACTTTTCTAAGGAAAAGAGTGTTGACCTTTGTGGGCTTTATTATGGGAAGATTTTATTGTCATTTTGATGAAATTTTAGTAGATCAATGAGCAGATGAAACTCCTGGCATTCACTCATAACTTGCAAACTTCTGTCCGACAGTGCCATGCTTGAATAAATGTTAATGATTCCTATTTGATTAATTCTTGAATAGGACTCCTAATTTGCATCAAGGAAGGAAAAATGTACACATACCTGTGATCTGATGGAGGCAAGTAAATGCTAATTGTTGTCTGTGTTGTCTCCAGAAATTAAGGATTAAAAAAAAAATAAAATTCTGATCATCCAACTAAATAATAAAAAAAAGAAATGGAGTTTGGCAAAGTTAACATACTCACTGATAAATTGTCAAGCAAGGTTTATTCAGTTTCTCCCAGGACCATAGTATATTTCAGAGTCAACTTCTCTCTGTTTTCACTATAGTCGAGGAGAAAAAGAATTAATTATAAAAAGAAGAAACCAAAATTCTCATTAAAATGGAAATATTTAATAGAGAAAAAAGGCTGTTTGAAAAATCAATTCTGTATGTAGTTCTTTTGTCCCTGTGTTCTAATTCTTTAAGCTCGTATTTTTTTTATTGTCATTGATTAAACTAGCGGTAAAGGAGTAATTCTGATTACTAAGTATACATTGCAGATAAATTTAATGAAGAGGCAGAAGTCAGGTATGTTATATTGAATCTATATCTATTCTAAATAATCTTACTTTAAAGAAAATGCTTTAAGTGGTTGAGACCAGGTTAAATATATACTGTATNCTGGGTTCCTTCCGGCTCGGAGTGGCCTGTTATACTGTGAAGGAACTAGGTTTGTGTTACCGCTCTGGGATGTGCTTTCGGTCCCTGTACGGGTGTTAGATGGTGAGTTGGACTAGATGATCCTTGTGGGTCCCTTCCAACTCGTAATATTCTGTGATTCTGTGTTAACAGCCTCTCACTACCTAAAGAGAGACTACAAGAAAGCTAGAGATGGACTTTTTACAAGGGCTAGTGACAAGACAAGTGGTGATGGGTTTAGACTGAAAGAAGGCAAGTTAAGATTAGATCTAAAGAAAAAAATCTTCACTATGAGAGTGGTAAAGTACCGGAACAGGTTGCCTTGTTAACTCTGGATGCCTCTTTTCTGGAATTGTTCAAGGCCGGGTTGGATGAGGCCTTGAGGCACCTGGTACATCAATACCAAGAAAGACATTCTATAGCTCACAGATTATTATCTCTAGATCATAAGCTGCATTACACTTGCAGCTGTATCTAGTTCTTGACTGAAACCAAATGTTTTAACTGCAGAAAATGTACTGTCAAGTAAATGATGACTGAAATGTCTGTTAGTTTTTTTCTTTAAACTGTGATTTCAGTCTTAATTTTTTAAGACTTATTATATGGAAGATTAAAGCACATTTTTCGGTGTATCATTTAAATCAGTCATGAATAAATTGATACCAGTGGGCAATGTGTTTCAATATTTCATCACAAAGTGATGAAGCATCTTATCTTGCTTGTTAGAGTGCTTTTACTCACCAGTCCATTCTGCTGACCTGAATAAAGAATGACCAAAAAGTTCAGCAAGGACAGAATGAAAAAAGCATATCAATTGAAGAAAAAAAATACTTAAAATCCAGATGATATTATTGCCTTAATTCAGTCAGTGCTGTGGAAATAGTTTTCTGAGTTATTCAAAGTCACGTAATGATGTTTGGCTTACACAAATAAAATTTAGTGAAACAGAGTAAATATTTATTCTTGCAAATAGGAACTAAATATAGTTAAAATTGATTTCTTTTTTTCCCATAAATTGTGGACCTGGCGCTTCAACTTAAAATATTTTTTGAGACTCTGATCTCTTGTCAAATTAAGGAAGAAACTGAGAATTGAAAGAGAAGTTGGTATTTCTAGAAACACTTTCTTTTCTTCATGATTCTCTTGAGATCAGAAAGTATTTGGAAAACCTTAAATTCATTCAGGAATGTAAGCTTTTCTCTTGAAGTACTGTAAATCACCCAGAACACTAGAACACAAATCAGTACAACAGTGTTATTCCCTGACATTATTACACTGAAACATTTAGACTGTTTCTTGGGACAGCCTCAACAAGACATAAGTACCAATTGACACTGCATTGTCTGTCTGAGGTGCTTTTCCCACTGTCAGTGTCCCTCTCTAGGGGACACTCTTTTCTACATCTTGATACTCTTTCTATGAGACTCCAAAGTCAAAGTTAGCTCAATGAGAAAATGACTTAAATCAAATCAGTGAAAACTCTGCATGACTGAGACTTTTCTTTCAACTTTCAGATCCACAGAACAAAAATCATGCAAAATTCTGAGTGGTGCATCAATACCTGCCAAGAGCCAGGAGCTCTCTGGGTGTAGGAATAGCAACTAAAAATCAGACAGGATACCTAGCTGTGGCTTGGAGTGCCTGTAATGTCTGAAGCTGTTACTATTAAATCCGAATTTCTTTGTCCCATATATCACAATAGTATCTGATATTGTACATCCTATAAGAAGATTAACAGATTCTAAATCAAACTGAAAATCAATGCAGTTCTTCAGTTGAAACTATGTAACCTCTTTTTCAGATGTCAGTGGAGATGGCATCCAAAGTAAATTCCTTGTCCTGAGCAGAAGTCACCCTGTTGACATACTGTGGTGGGCATGGGGGAGATACAGCCTAACACATCACCTTCCACAGTCATACAGAAAAAGAGCAGATGCTGAAATGTTTTACTGTCTTATGTTGTCACAGTCTGTCATCAGTGCATTTTGCTCTCTTGACTGGTGATGTTGTATTCATATAATGCCTAGAAGCCACAAAACAAGAAAATGAAGTGAATATGTTGCTTGTCAGCCTACAATTTGTCTGTATTGGCACTTCATCATAGATCTTTCATCAGATGTATTCAGTTTATAAAACTAAACGATTTCTCTTTGTTTTTACTCAGTAAATATGCAACAATAAATAACATGCTGCAGTTTTAGGTTTATACTTCTTACGAATATAATAGTATTTTAATTCTAGTAAAGAATATTCAACTTAAAGCAGCATTTGTGTGACACAGTTTCTTATAAAAGGAACAACGACTTCAATGATCAATGGCAATAAGGAGACCTGATTCTTGTGAAGTCATGTCTTGAAAGTGAGCACCTCTGTGGAGGTGCATTCACACTTGAACAGTACCAACAAATAGGACTAAGGGGCTACACTTCTAGGATGATCAAAAGTGTTAATTAATATTAATGTTAATTCAAGTTTACTATTTTTTGTAAGATGGGAAATGAATGCAAGCTATTCTGCTGCATGTTTTCATAGAAATTAGGGGGAAGAAAAAAATCTGATGTCCTTAGTCACACTTCTTCTTTCTGGCCAATAGTTAAAGAATAGTTAATGAGCTATCAAAGGAAACATGCACTGAAGAGCACTCCTAGGTATTAGGAAAGGGTTAGGAGGTAAACTAAATATACAAAAATGAGGTATTGTAGCACTGTGGATTAAGGACAGTTTAAATAATTCAGAAAATAGTCAAAATGAATAATTTTCTGCAAACAGAACACTTCAGAATTCATCTGACTCTTCAAGAGGCCTTCAAAGTGATAATTAAGTGTTTGAAAGGAGCTATAATACTTGGGGGATTATTCTGTACATTAAGAAAGTCCTATTTACTCTACATCAGTCAAATAGGTATAATTTTGAAATATAAGGAAATTGTTTGAGAAAGGTGATGGTTGCCAAAGCTCCTCAACATGCTATCCAGAGAAATATTTCAGATCTCATACAAGATCATTTAATTTCAGTGGAAAGTGGAGTGATATAAAAGAGTAACATCAGCTGAAGAAGTTGAGTTTTGACATGCAATATAATGAAAATAACTGTCCAAAATTAACACCACCATCAATTCCTGAAGTCGTCCCAGACTATGTTTTCATGGCATAACATAGGTGTGCAGAAAGATACTACAGCATATACTTGAGCATCTTGTCAAGGACTATGAAAGCAATATAGCTGTTTTAGTGTGGCACTATCAAGGTTAATAAGTGCCTCTCAGCACACAATTTAATATTAAGTGCAGTTATAAACACAGTAGTATTGTGTTTAGTGTCTGTGCTAGCCAAGTATTTTTGCAAGGCCCTGAACTGATCTGCAGATCTGCATCCCAGGAGATACATGAAGTGCCCTCAGCAGTAAATGGCTGCTGTTGTGTGTGGTTGTGCATAAAATCCAAACATTTTTTGTGAACATATAAAAATAAAGAAATCAATGTATTTCTAGCATTTGCAACTAACATTTCTAGTTAATACAAAGAAGGATAATCTAACTTCAATGATGTAATGAGAAATTCAGTATATTAGGTATTCTGTAAATGTTTTATTCCATTTTAAGTACAGCAGTGTGAAAAGCTCCAGAACAGTATTCAAATGACAGATTATTTTATTTAGAATTGAAAAAGTCTGTTTATGTATTGTCTTGGTGCCTAAGTGCTTTGATCTGTTTGTATATATGTAAATGTGTAGATATACAAAAACCCCCCAGAATGTCCAAAATTTTTACACAGGATATAAATGTATCTGAATCTCTGCTGCTTGTGATATAAACTGGTAATGTAAAGTACATGAGGAGAAAGGAGATGGCATTAAATGAAATAAAACCTGACCTTTTGATTGAAAAATGCTGTATTTTCTCATTTCACTGTTGTTCCTGTCTCAGGCAGCAGCTCAGATTTGACAGCCACAATTATGAAATTGGCATACCAAAGAGAATTTTTTTGATTCAGAGTTAAATCCCAGTTAGTGTTAGAGCTACATTATTGCACATCTCCACAAAGAAACATTTCATTTCCCCGAGGAAACGCATCGGAAAAGAAACAATGAAAAAGTTAAGTTTAAAGTATTTTCCAGTCACCGTGATTTCTCATGGCTTTTGTATGTTTTAACAATTTCTAAGAAGCACATGCAGATTGCTTTTTGCTCCATTGATTTATAGCATAGGAAAAGGGCTTGAAGACTTATTGCACACCAAGGAGAATTTGTACAATGCATATGAATTTACCTTTTGCAAAGTGAATAGACATGAAATTTTTCCAAAACATTAAGTTGCATCAGATAACTTAAAATATAAAATATGTGTAGATCAGAATATAAGTAGGCTACACATAAGATGGATCAGACAAGATTTATGGTTAATAATAAGTAGTTGGTGGTAATAGAAATAAAAACATGTTTACTCATCTTCCTAGGCCTAATTAGGGGATGAATACCTGAGAGAGAAGAAAAACATAGTCTGGAATGCAATTATATAGGAAATTTAATCTTATGTCAGACTACAAAGCTTTGTTTGTCTATTTGTATGAGCTGGTAGGATTAAAGTAGAAAGGGAGATGTTTCTTTATTCTTTATCCCTGATTCATCCTTGTTAATATTTTTTTTTCCTTCTGCAGTTTCATGATAAAATGGTTCTTCAAAATGGACTTGGATTTAACCCTCTGTATCTGCCTCTTACCTGCTGGATTTTGGAAGGTTTGAAAACCAAAGGCAGGTATGAATTTCTCTTTGAAATTTCTCTTTGTTTGTACTGCCAATTCATTT
>WEKX01008368.1:40698-61723 GCA_013390025.1 Pitta sordida | reverse complement strand
AGTAGCAGACTAAAAACACAACAACAAAGAACTTGATGAAAATGTTCTCTCAGTGCAGAATAGTATGAATGCCACTGCAGTTATTATGTACACAGCTATCAGTCCAGCCTTCATTTTCCTTTTGTTCTTATTCTTTCTTCTTTTTACTAAAAAATTATCCATTTGACATCTTCTTGATTTCCAAGTAGGAGCTCTACATCTCTGTCACAGTTGCTTTAAATATTTAGAAATTGACATGGGTATTTATATAAACTGGAAAAAAGATACAGATCCAAAAATCTTTCTACCAAAGCCCTATGAATCTGATCTGTGTGTCTGGGTAAATTTTGAAATGGAATAAGTCCTAAATCCCATAAGTTTACATCATACAAGCCCCTTGTTTTCATATAAAAACCTAAATACTTTGCACATGTGGGCTCAGAAGATTTCAGAAAATATTAGCAGAATGTGACAAAAAAATTCCAAGAATCTGAAGCTTTCATCCATTCTCAAGTTTAATAGGAACAACAACCTAGTTGCTTTAGTAAACATATTCATTTAAATAAAACTGAGCATGCTGGGGAAAGCTGTATTACAGATAGAGTTGCAATTTACATGTGGAATCCATTATGGTGAAATAATGCTTATTTACTGCTTGAGGTCATCACTTAATTCTATAAAACAAAGCAATATAAATAAAATCTTTAGAGCTTAATGGGTAATGTAACATCTAATATACTGACTGTTGTCGTATGGTAATACTGTAAATCTTACACTTTAGCTCAGTAAGGACACAGAAGAAATCAATTTACAAGCACTTAAGCTGTGTTAGGACATTGGTTGTACTTGCTTGGTGATTTCCTTAGGATTTACCACAATGACCTGAGTTACAGAAATACTATTTCAAGTTAAGGGAAAACTGACCTCGGTTCAAGCTGAAAACAAATGTCCTGACAACTCAAGTTTAACTCACCTGTCAGTATCACAGAGTTCTGTGCAAGGAACAAAAGACTGGTTTTTTTACTGTAATGTTGGTTATTACTCTTCAATAGATACATGTGTACTAGGACTAGGAGAAAAAAGCTGGAGGAAGAACAGGGGGAGAAAAACCCTAAATGAGAGAAAGAGCAGCAAAATGGATTCTAAATTTCTGTGTAATGGAAACAGGTACCTTGCTGAACGGAAATTTTATACCAAGAAACAGTACTGTCTACATGGAAATCAAAATATTGTTTAAAATACTGGCTTCATATTTTAAGTAAGATAGGAGAGGTAAAGTGAACAGTTACTGCTATTTAGATTAGATAAGAAATAGCAAATTTACTTTAAAGAAATTGTTAAAAGGACTGGTGCAGTCAGAAGCTGTTATCTAGTAAATCAAATAGAAAAAGAGGACAGGTGGTTTGCTATGGTTGAGAAACATAAGAAATATTTACCCTTTGCACTGCACATATGAATAGGTTACAAAATACAATCTAATTCCGAGTGGTAACTAGAGGAGGGTGCACAACCAGTCTTCCTAGTAGAAAAGACATCTGTCTTATCCATCAGTGTTTTGTCACATTGCACAAGGTCAGTACATCCTCATTTTCATAAGCAGGAAAACTTCCCGAGGCTTTGTGTTAGCTCTATATCTAAACATATATCCTATCAACACTACTTGCTATTTCTGAGATACTTTATAAACATTAATTAATTAGTCCTTGCCATAAATCTGTGAAATATATGATTATTTTCAACATTTTAAACTTCTAAAGGCAAGAATGACATTTTTGTTCATTCTGCCTGAATTATTTTCTGTGCACTGGTTTGGTTTCAACAGAAGTGGTAAAATACCCATTTCTCTTCCGGAAGAGATCTGCAAGGGATAAGGGATAACACACATGTTAAGAACACCAAGGTTTTATTTCCTACCCCTTGATGGCTCATGACATTATCAGGCAGGTTATTATTATATAAGGGAAGACATTGTTTTATATGTTAGAGGTGGTGCTTTGTGACAATCAGTTGCAGCCAACATGAAAGGTACATTTAATATCTTGAAAGTCATGGCCAGTTTTTTGGAAATTAAGTCCATAAAACTCCTTGGAATATTGAGAGCTTTTTACCAAGCCTCCCAACTTGAACCAACTATTCCACTGAGTCCTGATGGAGCATGGTACTCAGATTTTAAGCCTCAGGTTCTTGTTCCCTGCTATTAAAAGTCTAGTAGACAAAGCTAGTACATCTGACAAACTTAAAATGAAAAGACCCTTTGCAAAAGACAAATGATGAATTTATAAGTGGAAATACAGGGACAAAAAATTGTAGCTCAAGATCTGTATTAAGTCACACATGGATGAAATACAAGCAGTTAACTCTGAAATGATTGTTCACTACCTGAATTTTAAACATATTTGTTTGCTTGGGAGGGTTTCATGGGAATTTTTAATAAAAAAATATTCATGGAGGAATTTGAATAGTAGACAAGTAAGAAAATTACACATTTTTTCCACAATTCTTAAATAGGAAATTACCTCAATGCATCGACTGCTTTGTTCTACATAGCTTATTTGGATAGTTTAGTTGTAAAAATGAGAAAATATTTTGGCTGTGCTGGAGCTGTCAAACAGAAATGAAAGATGGAAAAGGCATATTAGGTCACCTTCAGGCCAAATTCACAGGTGCTGAACGCTGGTATAATTCCTCTGACGTCAATTCCCATTCTTTTCACTTGGAGCTGTTGATGCTCAGCACACCTGAAATCCCTGATTTTTGTACTCAGACTTTTGTACTCCTTTTATTTCAACAAAGTTTCTAGAGCATAGTCCCCTACATTTTTACTCATTAATATATGTTGACTGACATAGAGATTTCTGTACTACTGTATGTTTTCACTGCTAGCAAATTTAGCAGATTTAGTATTTGGCAACTAAGTGCAAGTCGAGTGATACTTGCGCCTTTTTATACCAGAAAGATAGGCATCAAAACAGTAAAATCTGCAAATGGATTTCAACTCTGGAATATTTAGATTGGGAGGGAATGAAGTAAAAATGTGGCACAAAACAAAAATGCTTTGCAGAAACCATCAATAAGTAATGAGTTTTAAAAAATAAAATTCTTTTGGATGCATTGCCACTGACAAATACTTTAAATAATTTCCTAAGCCGAAAATGTAAGAATAAGTGTTGACATATTTCTATTTCTTATATATGGAAATTATAACTTAAATATAATTTATAAAACAAAAATTATAAACTGATCTATTTTCCACTTTTAAAAAACTGTTCCATTTTTTTCCTTTCTCTGAATTGTTATCTACTAGATTTACCAAAGAGTGCAAATTCAGGGCAGCATAAGATTGAATTAAGCATTCAGAAAGCGGTATTTTAGAAAATATTATATGTATTTTAAATAACTAGAAACTGGGAGAGTTTCTGGATTAGAGTTAATGCTTAGAATCATAGAACAACAGTAACTTAGTGAGATGGAGAAATCACTTACACTTGTATCTACTCTGAGTTCCAAGGAAAAATGTGGTTACTATAGCAACTGCCGCATTACACTCATGCAGTCTCTGGAATAGATTAAATTGCTGGAAAAATTCAAGGTTTTGTTTAACTCTGTTCAAAACTGCAGCTAAATGTACTGCGGTTACTTAAGCAAAGGTATGTTAGTATGCATATTACTGACTGAAATCTTGGCCTCCTTATGATTTTGGCTTAGATTTTCTGTAGCATACCCTAATTAAAAATAGCTTTGTCATATTCATTTACTGTTTAGATGGAATTTATTTGGCTATATATGCACATAAGGTAGACACTGAATGGATGAAATACACAATAGAAAAAATTCTGCCTTCTATTTTTATAAACATTAGATATGGCCAAAGGGTTTAGAAAATAAAAGTATTTCCTTACTCTAGGAAGTTTGTATGGAAGCCATCCTAAGATTTTACAAAAGATTTCATCATTATGTTACTATGGCAGCAGAAAGCAAGTTGTGTTTTGTTTTGTGTGAAAATTCACTCTGTTGGCTCAATGCAATTAGTGAACACTTAAAGGTAAAGTCATTTAACATACATCCACTATTTTAACATAATTTCATACTCTATGTTTTAAGTGCTTAAATGCAGTGAGTTTGAGTAGTGATGATTTATGCCTTCCCGATGCCTTTAAACACTTCCTGATGTATTTAACCCTTCATCTTCACTACTTAAGATGCAGGGAAATTTTGCTACAGATATTTTGGGATCGTGTTCATGCAGAGCAAAATACAAAATAGATATAAAGTGCAGCTGTAGAAAATAACACTTCTCTTTGAACAGCTGAGATGCCACATAATCTCATGCTGTGCTAGGAAAACTATAGATAGTTTTGAATAGTAGGTCTTTTGGGCCTTCCCATGCCGTGACTTCTGGCAGACAAATTGTAGTAGACACTGTCGTAGACATACCTAGTGGAATTTAGAACTGAAATCCTCGGATCATGAGCATTTGTATATTGTATGTGGTGTTTTTATAGTCACTCTAGACCATTTTCTCGATTCTAATTTTTCAACCCTGTGGTTACTATTGATCCCACTGCTTAATGAACAGTTTTCGTTTGCTCCTGCTGCCTCTGTTCTGGGCTTGCCCCACTGGCGCAGGTGGAAAGCATTTTATAGAGTCAGGGCTCTTAGATTTTTTTGTTCTAATGTGACATGAAAAGCTCTGACTACTTTTGATGTTTTCTTGTTTCTCCCTCTGCCTTAGATTTCTCAAAGTTTTGGGTATGTGGCAGCCCCTCCAGAAAGCAACTAGTTGTAGTCCTTCTAAATGTTCAAGGTTTCATCTGAAGTCCTCAGTGCCATTACCTTATCAGAAGTGATCCCTTTCTGAATATAACTCTTTCTCTATAGCTCAGTTTCCACTCTCACATGTTTCCCTTATGAATCCTACAGTCTCTGAGGCTGTACTTTGTTCAGATGTTCTTTCTTTATTGGATCCTTCTCAGCCAGTGCTTCTTACTGATTTGATTTGTTTTATCTATTTGGTGGTCATTTGATGACATGACTGTGGTACTCTATTTTCTGTTTATTACTTCAAGTTATTAGACTAATTTAGGGTTTTCTGCCACCCCTCAAGGTAGTTTCTATTTTTCTCTGGAGGACACAGCAGTTGCTGAAACATTAGTCTTTTGTAATGAGTGACAGATATTTCCTTTGCTTTTTATACCTGATATAATAACTCTTCCATCTTATTTGAATATGTCATTTGGTATTTTACATAGAAATGCAGCATCATTTTCTTTGTAACATCCTTACTTGTAGATTGAGCAGCACCAGGTTATCTAGGATTGCATTTATTGGCTCTATGTGTTTATGAAATATATTATCATAAATATTCATGATTTCTTGTTTGTATTTGATATCGGTTTGCAGTGTTAATCCTGCCTCAGGACCAACTTCTGTTATGACAAGTACAAGAAATGTATTCTTCTTGCCTACTTTGCGAGCTTCATAAATTAAAACCTTTGAAATACATGCAATGTAATTTGCCTTGCTTTTGTCCCCTACGGTATTTGTCTCAATACCTTGTCATTGAGATTTCATAGGAGCTACGTTTTTTTCCTCCTCAGGTAACCTTGGTTCTGTCTTCTTTGTCTTAAACTGTCACTTTATTCTTTTGTTACCCACTTCATTTTGTCATACTGGAAAACAGGTTCCTGTGCTGCCACTTCCATGGCAAAACACACACTTGTGCTGTTTTGGAGATGGTTAAATTCAGGCTCTGATAGTNTTAGTCAATATAAAAATCTTTTTCTGGCTATAGTAATAATGTCATACATTCTGTGAAAATATCTGACAAAGAGCTTATTTTTCTGAGAATGACTTTCTAGGTAGATACAGGGATACACTAGTGAATTACAAACAATTAGCTGAACATTTATGCTCAGTTACTTGATTCTAGACATCAAACATATTTTTATCTGTATTTCCATTAATTAACTTTTTTTTAGTTCCCATACTCAGATAGCTTTGAAATTAAAGATATTTTTAATCCATAAAATACTTGCAGAAAAATTCCTATTTACTACTTGGTACTAAATTCTCAGTACCAAATAAGAACATTTTACCAGTAAATCTTTCCTATAATTCTGTAAATCCCAGTTTTCATTCAGTATTAACAAGATTCACACTTGTCAGGACCTGACAAATATTTAATAATTTACTAGTTTTTAGTTACCATTTTTTGCACTTCTAAGTTCTTTCATAAAAGCAAAATTAAGGAGCTTAAGACTGAGGCTGCTGCGGGGATGTTCTCTGCAGGGAGGTGGCTGTCCCTGTGCTGTGCAGAGTCTGTTTCAGCTGGCTCCAAAATGGACCCACCAATAGTCAAAGCTGAGTCCAGCTGTCAAGCTTGTGGTGCCTCTCTTGATACGTACCCAAGAAAGAGTGAAACACACCGCACAACAGCAGTGAGAAACAGGACTGAGGCATGAGAAAAAATGTGAAACAACCCTACAGACACCAAGGTCAGTGAAAGAGGTGAGTGGGTGCTACAGCTGCCGGAGCAGAGGTTCACCTACACCCCAAGGAGCAGAGCATGGTAATGCAAGTTAACCCCCTGCAGCTTATGGAGGTCATGGTTGGAGCAGATGTGCTCATTGCAGCCCATGGGGGATCCCAGGTGGGAGGAATTGGGTATGTCTTAAAGGAAGCTGCAGCCCTTGGGAAGTCCACACCAGAGCAGGTGTGCTGGCAGGAGCTGTGGCCTGTAGAGAACTCACACTGGAGCAGTCTATTCCTGAAGGACTGTGCTCTGTGCAAAGAATCCATGCTGGAGCACCTGGATGTTAGGAAGAGCTTTTTCACAAAGAGAGTGATCTCTCAGTGGAATGGTCTGCCCAGGGACGTGGTGGAGTTGCCATCCCTGGAGGTGTTTAAGAAAAGATTGGACGAGGGACTCAGTGACATGGCCTAGATGATGGGAGGCTTGGATGGAAGGAGCATGGTGCCCACGGCTCCAAGATTGTGTGTTCGATCCCTGGGTGGACGTTCGCTTGGGAGTTGGACTTGATGATCCTTGTGGGTCCCTTCCAACTTGAAATAACCTGTGAACCTGTGAACTTCAGCCCATAGGAAGGACACACACTGAAGCAGTTTGTGAAGGGCTGTATCCTATGCGAGGACCCCTATGTTGGAACAGCATGAGGAGGAAGGAGGAGCAGAGATGGAGTGTTATGGGCTGACCACAACCCCCATTCTCTATTGCAGTGTTGCACTTAAAGCATGGTGAAGGTTTAANACTTTGCGAGCTTCATAAATTAAAACCTTTGAAATACATGCAATGTAATTTGCCTTGCTTTTGTCCCCTACGGTATTTGTCTCAATACCTTGTCATTGAGATTTCATAGGAGCTACGTTTTTTTCCTCCTCAGGTAACCTTGGTTCTGTCTTCTTTGTCTTAAACTGTCACTTTATTCTTTTGTTACCCACTTCATTTTGTCATACTGGAAAACAGGTTCCTGTGCTGCCACTTCCATGGCAAAACACACACTTGTGCTGTTTTGGAGATGGTTAAATTCAGGCTCTGATAGTTTGAAGGTGGAACACTGTTCTTGTTTATAATTCTAGGGAAATTAAAAGAAGAGAAAAACATCTGGACAGAAGGAGTCTATCTTAAACTCTTTTCGATATAGATCCAACTGAAAGCAAAGTGTGTATAAAACTACAGTGCACTAAGGGGAAAAAAAGTTACTGAAGCCTTTTCACTATTCCATGTATTTTTCATTCACTTGGTGTTTTTGTTTTTTGTTCTATCCTCCCTCCACCCCGCCCCCCACCCNCCAATAGTCAAAGCTGAGTCCAGCTGTCAAGCTTGTGGTGCCTCTCTTGATACGTACCCAAGAAAGAGTGAAACACACCGCACAACAGCAGTGAGAAACAGGACTGAGGCATGAGAAAAAATGTGAAACAACCCTACAGACACCAAGGTCAGTGAAAGAGGTGAGTGGGTGCTACAGCTGCCGGAGCAGAGGTTCACCTACACCCCAAGGAGCAGAGCATGGTAATGCAAGTTAACCCCCTGCAGCTTATGGAGGTCATGGTTGGAGCAGATGTGCTCATTGCAGCCCATGGGGGATCCCAGGTGGGAGGAATTGGGTATGTCTTAAAGGAAGCTGCAGCCCTTGGGAAGTCCACACCAGAGCAGGTGTGCTGGCAGGAGCTGTGGCCTGTAGAGAACTCACACTGGAGCAGTCTATTCCTGAAGGACTGTGCTCTGTGCAAAGAATCCATGCTGGAGCACCTGGATGTTAGGAAGAGCTTTTTCACAAAGAGAGTGATCTCTCAGTGGAATGGTCTGCCCAGGGACGTGGTGGAGTTGCCATCCCTGGAGGTGTTTAAGAAAAGATTGGACGAGGGACTCAGTGACATGGCCTAGATGATGGGAGGCTTGGATGGAAGGAGCATGGTGCCCACGGCTCCAAGATTGTGTGTTCGATCCCTGGGTGGACGTTCGCTTGGGAGTTGGACTTGATGATCCTTGTGGGTCCCTTCCAACTTGAAATAACCTGTGAACCTGTGAACTTCAGCCCATAGGAAGGACACACACTGAAGCAGTTTGTGAAGGGCTGTATCCTATGCGAGGACCCCTATGTTGGAACAGCATGAGGAGGAAGGAGGAGCAGAGATGGAGTGTTATGGGCTGACCACAACCCCCATTCTCTATTGCAGTGTTGCACTTAAAGCATGGTGAAGGTTTAAGAGTGAGAAAAGAAGGAGGGAATTTGAGCCTGGGAAGAAGGAAGTGTGAGGGCAAGGTGTATTTAGTTTGGTCTTTTTCTCATCCTCATCCTTTATTTTTAATTGGCAATAAATTAACTTATTATCCTCCTACTTGAGTCTGCTTTCCCTGTGACAGTTTCCTGTCTTTATTAAGCCATGAGCATTTCCATCTTATTTTATCTCCTTGTTTTGCTCAGGAAGTAAAAGTGGGGAGTGCTTTGGTGGCCAACCAAAGTTGACCTACTGGAAATAGTTTTCTTGCAGTGTTGTAAGAAGTAGAAACTGTCCTCAGTTGATGGATTCCTCTTGTATAGAAACTCAGTTGTGTTTTGTATAATTCCAGCGTCTATTGCTGTACCATTTGCAATGGCCCTATGATATGATTACAGCAGAATCTATGCATAGATCTTCCCTAATCCACTTTTCAGTAGATCAGGAGACTGATTCAAAATGAGATACATGTAACTGAAAAGGCAGGGTAGTCTGATGTATTCAAAATGAACTTGGAAGGACATGCAAAGGGAGTACCTTCCTTACATATTTCAGACAGAATTTTTTAGTATAGAATGCTCAAGTGGAAAATTATAAATGCCTTTGTAGGGATGCCCACTTAAATTATTTCTTCCTAGCTAATGATTTATTCTTTTCTCTGTTACCGATGCATTTATCAACAAATTACAGTCTCTTCTTCCACTGATATAGATGTTAAAAGGCAAAATTACAAAATCACCAAGGGTAAGAAAAAATGAGCACAAGTCATGTGAGGATCAGAAAAACAGGAGAAAGGAAAGGAAAGAAAAAAAGGTAAGAAGAAAAAGAACAAAGATAAGTACTTTAACATGAAAAAGATAGGGAGCAAGAAGAAAGGGATTAAAAATATTCTAAAGTAATAAGCAGTGGTTATATACTTAATGAAACAGATTTATCTCTGTGTGTGCATGCAGGTATGTGTCTAGAGGACTCCCAAAGCACCTCTAAGCTAATTATTTGGAGAGAACTGTAGCGATATACCTCAACCTCAAAAAAGGTCCTACCAAGATGTGATGAATATTTTCTCTTCAGTTTGTAGCTTCTCTGTACATTAGATCTCACTTAAAATTAGCTGTTAAAGTTGGTGAAACTTTAAAGAAACTTACAGGGTTATTCAAACTGTACAGGAGCTGTTGAAGGGTCATTCAAACTGTATAGAAAAGAATAGTAAAATGGGCAGAGAAGTAAGGAGATTTCTGCTGAGGAAGGGATTGCAGAAAGGTAAACAACTGCAGTGGCTTTGACTGAGGAAAACCTTCATGCAGCACTGAGTGCCAAGGGCTATGTGAAGGATCTCAGTGAAATTTAAAAAGCCCTTCACTCATAGTGAAAGACTAGAGATATTAGCAAGCAAAGTGGATATACTGCTTGGAAACAAGCTGTCTTAAAAGGTACATGGATATCTTGTATGTGGCCCAGTCTAAGACTGCTTTTTGGAATTTTATTCACAGTTTTTGGTGTAGGACATAATACAGTATATGTTCCATGGACAAGCTGCTACTGTTGTTTCCTAGTTCACACAGTGATCTCTTGCAAATCAATTGTAACTTCCCATTGTTTGTATTTTTAAACAGAGATGAACACCTGTTCAACCAGTATGAGATGCTCATGTCTGTAAGCTCATACAATATTTGAATCATCTCTGACTAGGAAAACCATTCAGGCTGCAGTGTTTCCTTCACATTTGTGCTTATGGAAGAGACTAAATACTTAATCTCAGACTTAAGGAAGGAAACTGAAAATGCTGCACTGTCTTGCTGACAACAAGAGAAGAAGAGGCTCAGAGGTGACCTAATTGCTGTTTACAACTACCTGAAGGGAGATTGCAGTCAGGTGGACTTAAATCTCTTCTCTCAGACTGATGACACCAGAACAAGAGGACATAGCCTTAAAGCTACACCAGGGGAAGTTTAGACCGGATGTTGGGAAGATCTTTTTCACAGAGAGAGTGATCTCTCAGTGGAATGGTCTGCCCAGGGAGGTGGTGGAGTCACCATCCCTGGAGGTGTTTAAGGGAAGACTGGATGAGCAGCTCAGTGACATGGTCTAGGTAATGGGAGGCTCAGATGGATGGAGAGTGGTGCCCGTGGCTCCAAGGTTGTGGGTTCCATCCCTGGGTGGGCGTTCGCTTGGGAGTTGGACTAGATGATCCTTGTGGGTCCCTTCCAACTCAGAATAACCTGTGAACCTGTGGGTGATTCCAACAGCTTAATGTGATTTTCACTTGCATACATGAAAGGCAATTCATAAAATTGGAGAAGGGAATGATAGAGAGAAAAATAAAGTTATGTTAGAGGCTAAATGCAATTAGCTAGAGCATCGTAATTCTAGAAGAAACTAAATGATGCCATAATTAAATGCAGCCAAAACATTTTAGGAGAATGGTTTTTAAAATCATAAACCACGTTGATTTATTATCTTAATGCAGTTGATAAGTAGCTTCAGAAAAGACAAAAGCAAACATGATTCAACAAAGCAGCAAACTTATTTCACTCTCTCTCCTGAAATAAGAAAAATGCAATATTTAGCTTTACCCCAGATTAAATTTTGAGATTACACTCCCCAATTAAAAACCCCCAGAATACAACAAAAAACAAAACACCACAAACAAAGCATCTGTTTTAATTGACTGAAACTTTTAGAATAAGCAGATATCATCACAAGGAGACAGACTAGAATGAGATGTGAATTCATTACAAACAACTGGAGACATATCCAGAGGTGCCATGGGATAATTTGTGACATGTATGCTTTTTCTTCTTCCTCTGAGTTTACACAGGAAATAAGGCAGAAGGGTCTACCAAGACGGATAAATGAGTGAAAAGCCAGATTATTGTAGGTGAGAATGTGTAAGGCAAATACTGTGATGATGCAGCTCTTTATTAAAAATATTTTAGGGCATTATCAGACCTATGCAGATCAGAGTTTGTATGCTAAAATTGTACTAAACTGCATACTTTCCAAAAAACATTTTTCCATGAGCTTCTTTCCATGTAAATTTTAACTGTTATGGGAAATGTAAGTTCTTTGTCTATATGAAAACTTGTAGCTTATACAAATGGTTCTAAAAGTCATGATTACATAATACTAGCATGTGACACTGACAATGTAGTCAGAAATGTTTACTCTATATAAAGCAAGTTGTTACTTTTAGAAGGTTTATCATGGTTCTATACATCTTAGAGTTATAGGAGCACAAATAAGTAAAGAAGTGGATGGCAAACAGGTTTGATTTTGGGTTGGGTTTTTTTATATTTTTGTTTTGGAATTTTTTAGGAAAAAAAAAGACTTAAAATGTCAATCAGGGCTGAACTCAAATTTATTACTGCTCTGACTCAATTATTAAAAAAGCACTTATTCAAAATCCATGGTAACACAATAATGTATTTCTAATATCCTGTGGTACCATTATGCTCCCAAGTTTGGAATGCTAATAGAGTTATCTTTTGTTTGCTCAATACCATGTATGTCTCCTTGTTAATACAATATATAGTGATACTGTTGCTTTATTTTCAAATGTCACTTGATTGTAACTCAGAAAGGATTTCCTGTATATCTGCATTTCCTGGCAAATTTGTTGTTGTTGTTGTTTACTGAGAATTCAGAGGTTTACTCAAAATCTATTATATAAATCCGTCCTTTGGCCAGTTTGACTGATTCCAAGAGATCTGATTGTTCCAAATATCACTTTAATCCCCGTTCAGGGAAATTTACTTAACCAGAGAAGACAGTAAAAGTCTTCAGAAACTTAAAAATCACAGAATCACAGAATATTCTGAGTTGGAAGGGACCCACAAGGATCATCGAGTCCAACTCTTAACACTGTCTCCCTGGCGGGAATCGAACCCGGGTCTCCCACACACCAGGTGGGGACACTTACCACTGTACTAAAGTGGATTTTTTTATGCTGAGTAACAAAAATACAATTAAATTCGGTGTTAATAAATAAAAAGTAATGCATACTGAAGTTAAAATTAAACTTACTTGTGCACTTTACAGCATTCTAAGTCAAGAGTATTGGTTTAATAAGGGGAGAAAAATAGTTATAAAGAGTTCAGCGCATGGCTACGGTCAGGAATGTTAGCACAATACTGGGAGACATATGAAGTAAGACGAAGAATAATGAGAGATTATTATAATGCTTTTGTAAGTCAGTAAGAGGGGGTCTTGTATAGTATTATGTGCAGGGTTTTTCACCCCATCAACGAGAGATATTAAAGAACTACAAGTGAATTCAGAGAAGGACAATAACTACTATAGAGAATTTGAAATAGCTCTCACACAACAATATTTGGGAGGGTTTTCTTTGGAAAGAAGATGAGTAAATGCAAACACAATAAAAAAGACAAAATATGGCATACTATAGAAAGATTAAGAACAGTTTTTCCTCATCTTTTATAATACAAGAACAAAAGAGGCCTTAATGAGAACATTATTTGACTTATTTATATTTAGAATAGTAGAGATGTCTATCCAAGACAGTAGGCTTCCTTGCATAGTTACAAATATGTATCTTTACATAAAACCTCAGCACGATTAGGATAACCTATTCCACAGGGACTCAGACACAGATCTACATGCTAGACAGAAAGCAATCCAGGGACACGTGTAATACAGGTACTGTAGTAAGTTGAAAGCTGATACATATTNATAGAAAGATTAAGAACAGTTTTTCCTCCTCTTTTATAATTCAAGAACAAAAGAGGCCTTAATGAGAGCATTATTTGATTTATCTATATTTAGAATAATAGAGATGCCTATCCAAGACTATGCTTTTTATAAAAAACTAAAAAGAGATTGCATGTTTATAATTGTAATAATGATATACAAAGTCATTGCAGTTTTTACAGGACTTTGTAAACCATATTCTGTCTCACATTCCAGAGCTTAAACTTTTTTCTAATGATGTGAGATGAAGATGAAACAGTGTAGATTGTAGATAATTAGCAGAGTGGGATGGTTTTATACTTTCCCATGAAACAATGGTATTGGATGCCCTAAGAGACAGTTAAGATTTGAGGGACCTTGGTGTGATCTAGTATTTTGATTCTTATGTTTCTGTATTAGTAAATACGTTGCATCTAGCTGGGAAAGCAGAATTGTTATGAAGCTAGATGTCAAGAAGCACAGAGTGTAAAAATTGTACCATTGGAGAGAGAGATTTCTTATAACATGGGCTCCTGATGTTAAGGAATTTTAGCCAGATGGACAGCTGACTTCTGTATGGGGCTATGACTTGGGTTCTTTAGAGAGAAATTCTAGGTAGAGGTCTTAAAAGTGTTCGTCAACATATTTTTACTGAGTATAAAAAATCACAGAATCACAGAATCACAGAATCAGTAAGGTTGGAAAAGACCATAGAGATCATCAAGTCCAACGTATCACCTATTACCTAACCTGTTACCTAACCTGTTGCCATCCTGCTACCAACACACCGTCCTACCTATAACACACTACCGTAATATCTAGGTCATGCCACCAAGTACATCATCCAACCTTTTCTTAAACACCTCTAGGGACGGTGGCTCCACCACCTGCTTGGGCAGCCCATTCCACTGAGAGGTCACCCTCTCTGTGATTAGAAGTTCCTTCTAATGTCAAGTCTAATGTTTTAGGCCAAACTAATTTTTACTGAACATCCATTTCAGTAAAAAGTAAACTGTATTTTTGCTTTGCTCCCTGTTTTAGTTTTTAGTTTTAAGATAGCTTGACAAGTGTATGCAAAAATATGTAGGGCTAGACCCTGGTACCCATTATAAAGAATTCCTCTGTCAAAGAAGTGGTATAAATTTATATGAGAGACTTTAGAGCCCCTTTAATAATACAGCATGCAATACTGGGAATGAGAAATTCTTGGTTGTGGTAAAACATGTTATGTGGAAAGCTGTAAAGGTGTTTCTTAAGAAACACAACAGAATGTTTTTCAGTTTTTTCTTGTATAACCTATAACAATCTCACAATAACCATCTGCTTTCTGAACGTATGAATGTAGACAAATTAATGCTGTGTAAGGTTGTGTGTGAACTCAGAACGCATTAAAGTTTGTGCACTAAATGTCCATTTTTCTGCCCTACAGTACAGAGGATACTTCTCTTTATCAAGGCTTGTCACATATTCAGAAGATGTGTATTCAGACATTCATCAGATAGACAATTCTACTGAATTTTTTTCAAGATTTTTTTTGCATGTTTATAGATTTAACTGGGGGGGGTGGCATGGGAGACAATATTTCTTAAAACACAAATGCAGGACATAATACATCTATTTTATCTTTTTCAGCATATAGAGACTGTAAGACTATTTGTGACACCAAGAATATTCCAATTGCTGTGGTGCACAGACTAAAATGAGCCAAAAAAGGAGATGCTGTTTTAAGGAATACAGGATGCAGTTTCATCAATGTTTCTGAGAACCCTGGAACATGCAAAGCTGTGAATAAGAAACTCTTAGCTTCCCAGTTGGCAACTTATTGATTATAAGAGCAGTTCACTAATGAGCTAACTGAGAAGCCAAAGACAAAAAAGCTTGCACAACCAAATATGCTGACATTATTTAACAATGAACATGTTTGCACAGAACACCTGAACTTTGCTGGTTGAGGGAAAATGGGTTTACTGTCTCTTGATTTATTTTTTTTAGCTCACTGTAATATATTTAGCTTTATAACTAGGATACTATTTAGGCAGAGTCTTTAATCAGGCCCAATTATACTGTCTCAACACAACACCGAGGAGTAGCTGCATTTCAAACAATTTGTATGCTACATCTCCAGGTAGTTGACTCTATTTTTTTCTGTGCAAGAGGAGTATAAGACACTGCACAATTTCTGAGCAGTTAAATTTCATAATGATATAGAGAAATTTGACTTGTGAGTACTGAGGTCACTCATACAATCAGTTTTTCTCTACACTGTCTTTGGTTAGCTAGGAGACTCTATGTCACCTTGACATATGTCCTATCCTCCATTGCTGTGCCGTTGTTGTGTCTCACATGGACTATGACCACTTGAACAGAAAGTGTTGGAAAGCCAGGGGTTTATAGTACTCTTTAAAATCGACTGTCTTCTTAAATGCCTGTTTTCTTCTCTCTATCTAGACTTCCCATTAAACATTGACAAAAGGATACTTTCGGCTTACACGTAGACAGATATATTCTAGAGCCTGTACTGTAGCTCTATTCACTTGATTGTCCAAATTGTGAAATAAAGAACAAGCAGCTGGGCTCTTGTGACCTGGATGTGACCAGAGTGTGTACCAGGACATGGAGTTAAGAAATGTTACTGAGTACTATAGTTTAAGCACAGCCCAGCCCACTCTCCTGAAGATTCAGGATAAACATGCTCTGACACAATAAAACTCTCCATGATAATGTAAAGGCTTATCTGTTCAGAAACTTAGGCTTGTAACTGTGGGATGATTTTCCTGTATGGATCACAAAATGATCCATTACCTCTGAGCTGGGATGCAGCTGGACAGCAATGGTAGAGATGTGCAGCTGTACTGGCTCTCTGCTGAAAAATGATACAAAGTGTGTGCTATATTAATTAATTCGTGTTTGTTATAAGTGAACCGTATATTTCTGTTGCCTTTCCTCCCTGAAACAAATAGATGGCAATACACTTACATATATATATTAAAAGTTCCTTAAGAATCGTATTATACGAAGCACTTTTGTTCCCTTGTTTCCTCTGACAAGAGAACACACACTAATCAGGTCACTTAATGCACTGGAGTAAAGAGCATGATAAAAAGTCTAAGCAGATTTTCCCTACGACTAACACAGAAAAGGGTAATGGGCATAGCATTTGTGTCCAAGGATTTTAGGTAGAAAAGGTAAAATAATTGAATTTTTCATTTTCTGTGGAAGAAACATAGCATTTTCATTTCCTTCTCACACACCAGTATGACATTCTATGGTAAATGCTACAATGGGAATATAACTATTCTAAAGGGTTAGTTTTAAAGAGGCTTTTGGGGGTACTGGGATGAGGCTTTGTCATAGTCATTTACAGTACATAGATTTGAGTTACACAACAAAAAGCTAGAAAAGCTTTGTTGTTGATTTCTACGTGCTCATGAGCTGGGATTAATGTTGTTTGTGCCTGATGTACTGCATATACTAGAATCAAACTTGCCTTTTTGTTTAAATGCCTTTATGAACAGGAGGCATTTTTTTATACCTAATGCCTCCTAAAATGACACACACTGATGAGCGAGACTAGAAAAACAACAAGATAAATAGAGAAGATACTTAGCTCCAGTCTGTCTTTAGTAATTGTAAGCATCAGTTCTGTTCTTTGAGACCAAGCAGAGTTAACTTTGTGAATTAGATTAGGGAATTTGTTTTAATGACTCCATATGTGTAGATGCAGACATATATAGACATGTATATGACATTGTGATCAGACACTTTGACTATTTCTTTAGCTGAGATAGTTCACAGAATCTGCATTCAGAAACTTAGAAGGGACTGTTTGCAGAAATATATACAAACACTGTCAGAAATTGGTATGACACAAAGCTGCGGTGATAATGCTGGTTTAATGTGTGCTGTAGTGGGCACACGGAGTTAATTTTCATAACTACTGCAGCATCTTATGCCTCTGAGAGGAACAGATGTGGAATACAAAGTGGAGTATGCTTATTAAGTATTTTGCTGAAAAGAAGGCAATATTTTATATCAGGTGTGAAAAGGAAACTTCAGGAAAGTTTCTTAATGTACAGAACTTCCGTACCATTTTTGTAATTTGGATGATGTAAAAACCCCATAACCAAATGAAAACCTAACCTTTGGAGGCAAGTACTGTTTTTGAATATGGCATGAAAACATAGATAATCACATAAATTTATACAGATTTTCTCAGATCATGACAGTTCTTTGTCATCATCTAGAGAAAATTTTTTGGAAATATTTATGAAAAATATTCAAAATACCTGTTTCATTTTAATAATGCAGAAGACAGAATTGTATCTGTGCTAAATTCTGGTTTAGTCCTCAGAATATAAAGCAAGTTTACCTAAATTTAAATCTGGACAACTGATTCTTCTATTGAAATGTTTATTATGTAAGTGGACACCCTATCATTTTTACTATGCAAGGAAGAGGCTCTGTGAAATTGGTGTAATGACAGAACTAGACAGGCAAGCATCTGTTAAATGCAGAAAGCAAAATGCAAAGCAAAATGCATAGGAAATAGATACACTGTAACTCCCCAACATTTGTAATTGACACTCAAAATTCTGTTCTGATTCTTACTTGGACTAAAGTATTGCACATAATCAGCTGCTTACATAACCCATTCCTATCACTTTCCTTTCCTCTCTAGAAGTAGAAAATAAGGATTATACAGTAATCCCTCGAATACAGTGAGGAGCTGGTTCCAGAATGATGCCGCGTTAAGCAAAATCTGTAAAGTAGCAGTAAAGATGGTAAAGATATGGAAAAAAACCCCATGATGTATTGAACCTGAGACTGGTGAACGACAGTGTAGCAAGGGGTTACTGTAATGGCAATGGGTTAGGAGGGCTCTAGGGTCTTATGACCTCTATTTTGTCTATGAGAGGAGCTCACATCCTGAGTGACTGTCTTCACATGCTCATTTGGTTGCCTTTTAAAACACCTGTTAGCATGACAAGGTGTGCTTCCTTCTTACATTTTAATCCAGAACTGGATAACCTTTCACATACACTCCAGACAGAGCTCTGAACAAGTTGCTGGTTTTCAGTATGTCAGTGTGTTTATACTGCACACATCAACTAAAAGAACTATCTCCATGGGTAATACATGAAATGCTTTAAAGTCATCTTCATGTTGGCCCAAGTGCACTATTTTTATACAAGTTATGATTGAAAAAAGAATTTGAAGAGATTAAATAGAAATTGGATCTAAAAGATGAGATGAATTTTTACTAAAATTTAAGTGTTTCGATTGCTGTAGACTGCATCCAACTACTAAAAAAATCTTGCATCTTGCAGATGCAGTGACCACTTCCCTGGAGAGCCTGTTCCAGTACCCAACCACTTGCTGAGTGAAGAACCTTTTGCTAATATCCAACCTTAACCTCCTCTGACACAACTTCAGGCCATTCCCTGGGATTTTGCCACTGGTCACCGCAGAGAAGAGATAGGTGTCTGCCCCTCCTCTTCCCCTCACAAGGAAGTTGTCACTGCAATGAGGTCTCATCTCAGTCTCCTCTTCTCCAAGCTGAACAGACCAAGTGCCTTCAGCCACTCCTGATACAGCTTCCTCTCAGGGCACTTCACCACCTTCATTACCTTCCTTTGGACACTAACAGCCTAATATCTTTCTTACATTGTGGTGCCCCAAACTGCCGCAATACTCAAAGTGAAGCCACCCCAGTTCCGAACAAAGCAGAACAATGTCCTCCCTCAATTGGCTGGCCATGCTTTGCCTGATGCCCCCCCAACAGAGTTGGCCCTCCTGGCTACCACGGCACTGTTGACTCATTTTCAACCAACTTTCCATTGACCAGGACCCCCAGGTCTCTTTCTGTGGCATTGCTTTCCAGCCTCTCATTCCTCAGTCTGCACGTGCATCCAGGATTGTCCCATCCTAGGTGCAGAATATGATTGGGTACTGGAACAGACAGCAAGCCTGATGGAGTTCAAGAAGTGTTTGGATTTTACTCCCAGGCACATAGTGCGACTCTTGGGAATGGTCCCATGCAGGTCTAAGGACTGGATGTGGAAGGAGCTTTACATTATGATGAGGATATAGTAAAGTTGGTTGGCTGAAAGCCATGAGAAAGATAGGTAGATGTGAAAAAGGATTTTTGTTATATTGATTGTATTTATAGTTCTGATTATAGGATTAATATATCATTACAGGCTGTTTATTGTAAATTCCACTGTTTTTGTTAAATTGTATTCCTGAGTTTGTAATAGTAACTTTGTTGGAATGTCTGGGCCCCATCACCATAGCAACGGGATAAGGTCAGCTTGTCTCGAAAGGTGAGGAGTCAATATTACTGTATTTGAGACTTCCAAGGCCATTGCTTAGTGTCTGTGTTCAGGTTGCTAGGGTCACTATCAAGAAGTTTAAGACCAATCACACTGTTACTGGTCTCTTTCTGACCAGTTCTTGTATTTGGAGGTTATCCAGGAGAATATAGTAACCCCAAGTTTTAGATAATTAAGGGATTTCTGTTGCACCTCTTGCTGGAGTCTGGGTCATGTTTTGCATCAAATTGGTGCGTGGGTCCACCAGCAGTGGGCCCTGAGATCAGGGACAACTTTGCCACAGTTGGACTTGATCCTTGTGGGTCTCTTCCAACTCAGCGTATTCTGTGATTCTGTGAGTGGATTAAAAGAATAGAATAATGGCTAGAATATAATTTCTTTATAACACAAGAAGCTGTAAAGTCCACTGTAGTTCCATTACATTTGTACTAGCACATATGTTCGAGAAAAGTGAGTTTTGACAGTGCTAAGATCATGCTAAAATCACTAAGTTCATGCTAAGACATGATCAGTGCTAAGAGCTAGTGTCTTTGCAGCAGGAAATTCAGAGAAGTTACTTCAGTTTAACACTAGTCTGGCCCAATTCTAGCTGCGTTTGGAATGTGGGAGTTGTATTGCTGGGCTACTTCATCCAGTGTCACCCATCACATAGAGATTATGTACCCCAAGATTCCTCTGTGATTTGAGCCAAAGTGCAGTATTTAATCCTAAATTAAAGTATTAATGTAGATGCATCATTTAAGTCCCTTTTGCCACCACTAACTGCAGTCACTCTAATCAGCCTCATATTAAAAAAATACTTATATGTGATCAAGGTTTTGCACACACCTCAGCTATGTTGAACTGCTCTCACTTGGTACCAAAACAGAGAACTATGCTTACACAAGCACAGCAGAACCTTTTGCACTAAGGAAATCCGGCTGTAATGAAGTCAGTATCACTGTATCTTTGCACTTGGTACTAAGAGAAGTGTCACAATACCTATATGAACTGCATGAAACCTCTAAGGATGTAGAATGGCATCACAGGCATAGGAGTGAGAAGTATTTGATTTAAATCTGCAAAATGAAAAATTATGCATGTGTTTCTGTACCTCTGTAAATTAGTGACTAAATCTGTAACTGGAGATGGTTTCTCTGTGACTGCATTGCTGGAATCAGCTGTAGAATAGAATTTACACCTTACACGCATGAAATTAAAACTCCTAAGGGTCCTAAAAGCTAGCTGTGAGATGAGCTCTCTAGGGAACAAATAATCACCTCATTGGCAGTACTGAGCTGCATTAATGT
>WEKX01008368.1:16859-30822 GCA_013390025.1 Pitta sordida | reverse complement strand
CCCAAGTATGTTATGTGCAGAGACGCCTTTATCTGTAACCTTGAAGGCCATGGCAGCACGGAGAGCTCAGGCAAGAACGGAGCTGTTAACCCCCTCGCTACCAGAGCAACAGAAAAACCCCTAAACCATAACAATAAAGTAGGTATTAACTTTTCTTAAACAAGCTAGGAAAAGAATTATTTCAAATAAAAGCCCAATAGGTAACAGAAAACTTATTTTGAATTTCAGCCCCTACCATGAAAATTCTTGTTGCCTCAGTTTACCCAGTTCTTTTTGATAACTGCATGACAGAGGTGCTGCTTAGCTACTGGAACTGAATGGTTGGGAAAACTGTCATGGACCCTTGACAAAAGATGCAATACGACTCTAAACTCTTATTATCATGGTTCTCCTCACAGCTTTATGAATATTGTATTATTAGATTTATATTGTTTTATTAGTTTTATGAGTGTCCAGGTTTTGGCTGGGGTAGTAAATCTTCTACACAATATTTAATGTGGGACTATGTTTTGATTTTCTGCTGAAAACAGTGTTGATAATACGGGGATGTTCAAGCCATTACTAAGCAGTGATGACACAGAGTCAAGGCCTTTTCTACTTCTCACTTCACCCCACCAGCAAGGAGGCAGAGGATGCACAAGGCGTTGGGAGGGGACATAACTGGAGCAGCAGCCCTCAACTGACCCAAGGTTTATTCTACACCTTCTTGAGTAATGCTCAGCATATAAATCTGGTGGAAGAAGAAGGAAGATGACACATACAGAGTGCTGGCTTTTGTCTTCCCTATCACTTTTATGTGATGATGCTCTGCTTTCCTGGGGATGGCCAAATACTGCCTGCCCATGGGAAATGGTGAATGAATTCCTTGTTTTTCTTTGCTTGTGTGAGCAGCTTTTACTTTACCTGTTAAAAGTGTCTTTGTCTCAAACCATGAGTATTCTCACTTTTACTCTTCTGATTCTCTCCCCCATCTCACTGCAGGGGAGTGAGTGAGTGGTTGCATGGTACTTGGTTGCAGGCTGCATGATTAATTCTTTAATATTAAAAATGTGATGAAATGCAAACTTTATAAAGTTGTCAGATAATTATGTTTTGTATGTTAGTCAGCGATACAAATGGTGAAAAAACACTGTGGCCTGATCAAAACCATTAAATAATTTAAAATGAGGACTTCAAAATCGGGTTAGAATTATATTGAAAATAATGGTTATCTTGCTGTATAAGCTTTCTGATGTGTCCTATCTTCTACAGGGTTTTACTCTGGAAGAATGTTAAGCACATATTTGTAGTTAATTTGCTGATACTATGTGCATGAGTTATTACTTTTCCTTAACTTCAAATTGTGCAGTTCATTCTTTTCATTCCTAAAGGGATAAAGGCTGGGATTTTCCAAAGAAGCTTAGAGAATTTAGGGCTAAATTTTAAAAGGTGCCTGAAGATTCAGATAGATGCCAAAGGGGATTTTTTAGAAGCTTTGTATTAGAAAAAATAGAGGTGGGTATTGAAATTCTTGAAAATCATACTGGGTTTGTATTAGTAACCTTTAGGTTCCTATAGGTATTAAAATTGTCTTCTTTGGCTATATTTATTTTAGTAAGAAGTGAAACACAGTAGGAGCAGATTTGTAGAGGAAGATGATGCTGAGAACTGACATTCACATTATTTAGTTTTGCGGCCTTTGTCTTCAGAAGAATGCCAGTTCTGTTTCGTAGAGCAGATGGCGTACATTAAATACGTCACGAAATCCTAGAAGAATTGTTTGGAAAGAATATCTGGAAGTCCTCTGGTTCAATATGCTTTTCAGTGAATCTTCTGTCTACTGAGTTCTGCATTACTCTCCCAGTGAAGAGTGCTTTAGAAGTCCAGTCTGAATCTCTCAGGCTGCAGCTTCTGTTATTGTTGACTGCATCTTGTGTTATTGTTTACCTCTACCAAGATAACTTTGGCTTTCTGTTTTGCTTCCTGTCCAAGCACTGAGCACTATTATGGGAGCACATGAAGCACGATTGTGCCTTTTCAGCCCTCTCCTGTGCAGACTTTCTTCATATATGCTGCTTTGTAATCCACTTTTAGATGTAGATACCCTAGATCAAATGTCTCGAATTCAAGTCACCACATCTGTCTCCTAGTGCATTGTGAAGAAAGAAAACCAAGCCTTACGGGTGAATCAGGTATGCATCCAACTGTTCTTCTGCCACATATGTCTGTTCTCTGAGTCTTTCTTCCTGACCAGAAACACGGAAGAGAGCAACACTTTAACTTCTGTCTGCATTTTCTTTGCATCGTTATTGCTAGAAGCAAGGTGTAGTAGTCTACCCTCTAAGAGTCTACAGGAGATTTCCCATTCATCAAGGATGCCATGTGTTGTCTGAGATTTTCGGACATTTTGATTGGCCCTGAAGCTCATGCCTGTCAGAAATCTTATTGACAGAAAGTTGTTTGTAAAATGTTAATTGAAAAAACAAACAAGTTCAAAATGGATGTTCTACACGAATATTATTGAACTGCAATATATTCTTGGGCACAGCTCTTGCCTTCATCCTCCCATAGTCAGGAACAGAGAATTCAGTGGATGTGCCTAAACTGGTTGCACAATTCTGGTCCCTTGATTGTCCATCAAAATCAATGTCTGCTTTTATTCCCCGGCATCTTTCAAAAGCATTCCCTGTTCAGTCAATTTAGATTGACCCCATGAGGTTTTTTACAGTCTTCTATAGGAAGACACTGGAAGGTCCAGTGAGTTTCCAGCCTCATTGTGCATATTTAACTATGGGTATAGAGCTGTAAAGAAAAGTAAAAATACAGTAGTTACTATTAATCTGGAGACCCTGGTGCTTTCCAAACTGATATTTATTTATTGTAACATCAGACCACATACATAACTATCCTCTACCCCTATACTATTTTTGATATAGCAAAAATAAAAACATAATGTATAATTCATGCTTGTCCATATATAGATGTTTTAGCAGTCCCGTACTGTTACATATACCTTAACTATCAGTTTTGTAATGCAAAGTACAGCAAGTCAATTAGAATCACCCCAAGGTCCTACTTTAGTGTATTTATCAGATACAGGGTACACAAACTGGCTATGGACAAGTAAGATCTAATTTTCCAGGCTGTCAGCTTACTGCTTGGGTATATTATTCCACCTTATACTACTGTGAAGTAAAATTTGCCTTTACCATGAATTTGTTGCTTTTGTCAAGTTCCTCTCTGAATTTGGCCCACAAAATTTTGTTTGTGTGTTCATTGCCTCAAAGAAATATATCAGGGTAGGAAAAAGTGCTTTCCTCTTGTGGAAGCTTTGCTGTTTTTCCCCCTAACAAGCTTTACTTTTGTGTTTATATGGTTTTGTCCTTAATTAGGCTCATAATTACTTTCTCTGAAACCACAGTAAGTCTCATTGCTTTGTAATTCCCCTGATCTCTGGTGACTTCTTATTTAAAATATAGATGGTGTTTTATGTGAACAGATTGTTATCCTCAAAAATAATTGCTGTTTTAAAGCCTGTGTTTCACATCCATTTCTATATCAACACTGCTTCAAACTGTATTTCATTCAAAGATTTCAAGCCAGTTCAGGTCCTCTACCCTAGAAAATCTTGAATATATTGACTATTTTCTGCCTTATTCTTCATAGTTCTGTGCTCATTGAAAAAAAAAGTTATTTCTTTCATTAGCACTATTCCATCTGCAGTCACTACTGGTGTAAAGGAAACAATAAGCTATGAAAACAATTCTGCAAGAGAAAGTGAGGAGAAATAGGCAGTTGGGGCAGCAAAATCAGCCAGCATGGGGAAGGCAGAGTCCCTGGTATGCCTTTATACAGGATGCAAGAGTGTATGCAAGGCTGTGCAACAGAGTGTCTGCTGCTTTTAGGGTATCTGGTCAAGGACCTTTTCAATGCCAAGGGACAAGGGATAATTGGAAAAGGAGGAATCCATAAACAAGAACATAGGAAGACATAAACCTGACAGACAAGTGATAAGGGAGGCACTGATGGGAACCAAAGCTGATCAATCTTACTAATTGATGGGGGCCTGTGTGAATATCAGAATGTTTACTCCAGTGGAGTAATCTGGAGACCTATCAGGGACCTTGTCAACTGGGAATCCAAGGGAAAAAGAGAGAAGCCAGAAAACAAAATGTACCAAGACACAGACCTGATAAATCAAACATGGGGACAAGTGAGAAGACGCAGATCTTACCACTCACACTAATTGTGAGCTATCAAAGAACCTCCGGGAAGATCAGCCTGGACTTTGCAACTGACAAAATTGTAAACCAGGGGGACTCTGGAGCAGGAGGTGGCCAAGGATGGATAGATCAGTACAAACCCATGGGGAACCTGCAGGGGAAGGAGACTGATGCCCTGTAAAATGTGGCTGACCAGGACACTGTCTGACCAAGCCCCACACCTGATGTCTGCAATATGTCCTGTCTTCTTATGTTTTATTAAATCTTTTCTTAACCATCTCTCTGTTCATACTCACTCTCTGTCCCATGTGTCTCTGTGTTGCAAGGACTGTCAGTCACTGGTGAGACCTGTATGTGTGTTAATGGGTTTTGTGTTAGTTACTGGAGCGAGGGGTGTGGGTGCCTGTAGTGTCAGCTACCGGAGCCAAGGGGGCCTATGTACCACCGCTGGAGTGTGTGGGGATCTTTAACTTCCAGCCACTAAGACAGGAACACTGTGCATTCCCAGCTTCTGCAGGGGAAGTGGTATGAGAGAGGTAAATGAGGGTCTTAGCACTGGTTGCTGAAGTGAATCTGTGGGTCACAGCCTGTGTGCCAGATACCAGCTGCTGTGGAGCTGGCTCTGTCTCCCCAAAACCAGATGAGGGAGAGGGGTTTTCATAGCAAGCCTCAGGCTGGTCCAGACAGTGAAGAACGGGCCTTAAGTCTGGGTTGGGATGTTAGGTGGGCGGAAGGTCTGTGCCTGTATGTGCAAGGAGACTTGTGAATGTGAAAGGCATGAGGGATGAGTGTATGGGTGTGTGTGTTTCCTAGTGAGCATCAATCTGGAGTAGCTGGTGAGTAGGTGACCTGAGTGCTGGATAGTACCCAAGGGAATTGTGAATATGTGAATTGTGAATTATGAATATCTGAATTGTGAATTGTGAATATGTGTGTGCATGTGAATCTAGAGATTGTTACATGTGTGTATCCCATGCTAACGACTTCCTGTCTATAAGCTGAAGAGGAGGAGAGGAGTTGGTCATCTGGCTTGTGTTTCATGAGTGTTGTATGTAGGTGCTGTTGAAGGCAGCACCTTGTCTGTGGCAACCTGTATGACGGCCCATGTCAGTGTTCTCTGTGTGTGCATGAGCATGTGCACGTGTGTGTCTCTGGTTTGCTACTGGTTGAACCTGCAATGAGGAAAGCAGCAGTCATGTTCCTTGGGCTGGACCAAGACACGGGACCCCAGGCACTTGGTTGGGGTCCAGCAGGTGGGCAAGAGGGTCCTGGGCTGGAGCTGCTGGGGAAGGTGATGGTAAATTTAATGTCACTTAACAAAATCATCGTTTCAGATACTGTGTCATCCCTTATAAATCCCTTCTAAGGTGTGGTGGGCTAATAACAGACAGTGGAACAACCTCCCATACCAATACATACGCAGAGCCTCTGCCTTCCCTTTCAGTAAGTTATGATAGACCTGTGGATTCGAATTGAGCAAGAGACCATTAAACTACAATTACTATTGATATGAAGATGTGTAGCATCAGCCTGCTCCCTTATGCACTCTTAGGGGCCTAAAGCACTTCTGTGCTTTGTTCTTCCAAGTGGGTGCACAGGGTAGAGGGCTTGGCAGGGACAGTGTTGCTTGGTGCAATATGGTAAAAAATGTGGGGAAAAAGATACAGCAACATGCTCTGGGGAGGGGAGAAGGGTCGAGTATGTTATTTAATGACGTGGTGTGTGTGACTGAAGAATGCAAAGGATAATGCCTCTTGGTGACACTGCAGTGAGAGGATGGGGGAGCGGGGAACAATCAGCTGAGTATGGAAGCTTTTTTCAGGATCAAAGGCTGACTACTCTCTAAAATAACTCCAAATAAAAGACATGTCAAAAGCCATGTTATATGTGTTCTTAGAACACTTATTAGGTGCTTTTCAAATCTTACCCTTATGAACAAATAGTTTTCAGCACATACTTGTAAATATTTAATGTACATGTTTTCCAGGTAGAATGTCAAAATGTGAGGTGTAGAAATTCAAAGGTAATGATCCTGTCTCTCATCCTGATGATTGGAAACTGGTCTGTTACTGGTACTATGAAAAAACGCAAGATCGTGTGAGTGTGTAGGTAGGTTCTCCACTTGTGTAAATTAATCACTGTTTTCAATGATGTTTCGGCAGCTAATGCTGTGTGTCGGTATGAACTAACGGACTGTTTATGTGGTCTGACTGAAGGTAGGATTTTAGTTCTCTGGTTTACATAGTCTGATTTCTGCTCTGCATTTCTCTTTTGAATGATCACTTATTTGAAGTGTGACCTTGTTCGTTTCTGTTAGGAGAGAGAATGAAAATGTGTTCAAAGAGCTTGCAGATCATCCTAGCTATCAATATGATACAGAATTAATAATTCCTAACAATTTATTCAGTGAGGAATTCAATTACAATGTAATGGCATCTGGTTCTGGAAACTTGAAATAAAAAATATTTTGAATGAAGTTGGTATTGTAGAAAGTGCCAGTAGCTCTCTTCTTTTATTCCAGCTTCCTATTAGTTTATAAAATAACATGTCTGATTTTTTTATAAATATCTGTATTGTAAAAAAAATCTGTTGTATATTTCCTGGTAACTGAACTAAAGCTAGACATTTTTTTCTAAATCTTGCTTCAGAACATGACACTGATTTTATTTGGGATATTTTTTTAAGATTGCTTTTGTGAATTATTTGGCTATACAGGAGACATATAGAACAATACATCTCCTATTTATGGATTCTACAGACGTGACGTTATACACAGATCTTGCTCAAATATTCCTATTGTAGCAGGGAAAAGTAATCGAAACCACTAGATATACATAAGAAATTACCCTGGCAGCCATAGCTGATTTCTTAGTGCTTATTGGTGTGCTTTTTTTTTTTATCAGATGAGCACTTTATTCCAGGTTTTAAATCCCCTAGATGGCACTACAGAATGCAGTATTTAAATGTTTCGTAAAATGCTGTTAAATAGATGATGTTAAATACTTTTTCTCTTGAAAAATGCACATCAATGACTTGTTTGACAAAATGAAATAAAAGGCAAAGCTTTTGTTTAATGCACGCATGGTATTTTGTCATGTCCTTATGTACAAATAGCAGAATGGTGTGCTAGATTACATGTGCCAGATCACATATAACCCTTTCTACTGGTGCGGTCCAGATGGTGGCTGTCAGTTTTGAATCCAGACTTGGATCTCTGGGTCTGAATTGGAAAATAAGTGTGCTCAATCTAAGGGGATTAAAAATCAGGAAAGAAAACAAAAATTGTTGTTTTGTATTGGAAATACTTGGCAATTGAAAGTACCAAAATATGTCTATTGCAAAGAGTTGTTATTTGAGACCATGTAAGAGATTTTAAAATTTTAATTAGCATTTAAATTTCATGCTTTATTTACAGGTACCTTGCATGCTGGAACTCATGGGAATTCTGATAGTTTGTATTACCCCTGAGCATTTCCTTTGCAGTTGGTTTGTCATTGTCTGTAGATCACTGCAGTAAATACTTTACTGTACTGCTGAAAAGAGAGAAAAACATTGCCATCTGCAACTACAGCTTGCAAATTACAGCTTGCAATCGTCTGCTATTAAATAAAGACACTTTAACAATATTTTGGGTTTTAAATTAGCAATTTACATCACAAGATGCTGAAAATACTAGTCTTTTAATACTGCAATCTTCTTTCCTTTTAACCAGGCATCAACATGCATTGAATAGAAAAAGAGAAAGTACATAATACAAACCAATGTTTACTTAAACAATAGCCACTGACAGCAAAAAACACACAGATGGAAATCCAGTATCTTCTGTCTCAGTTGGAGGTTTCATTTGAGGACCTTGATGAGGATGTGATTGGACTGGAGCACTGTAATTTACATCATGGAGGATCTATCATGATGCCTTTGTTACAACACGACTGTGCCAAACTAGGTCTCCAATGAGAAACTGGTCACAAGCAGGGAGAAGAAAGGAAAGACTTCAGTTTGAAGAGGTGAAAAAGCAGACTTTCAAGTACTGCAAAATACAGACTACATGCAATAGTCTGCTGTCTTATAGACACAAGTAATGTCAGAACCATGCCTTTGGATGGTTTTTTTGAAGAGTCTGGTAAAGAGGACAGACAGAAGAGGAACTATAGGGCAGTGTGTAATGCATATTGCCTTAGAGGTTAAGGAAGAAACAGAATTGCATAATGTCCTGCCAGTAAATGGTTCAAAATGTCCCTTTTTTTATTGTCACTATTTAATTTACAATGATAGAATGAAAGAGTGGAAAGAAATTGCCCATTGTAATGAGTGCAGAGCTAATTCTTTCACTCAGGGAATCTTAGTGTCAGCAAAATGTATGGAGAGATCCTTGACAAAAAAAGCCCTAGATGTAATGGAAAGTGCCAGCAAAGAATTTTAGGATGCAAGCATAATTTTCTGTTAAATTCTACCAGATGGTCCATAAAGGCCTATGAAAGTGCTCTCCAGTTATAAATCTTACAGAATTTTCCCTCCAAGGGCTAATCTTGTAATCGCTAATCAGCGAAAGCTACAAGTTCTTCCTTTATCTTTGAATACACATGAAAGTGTTTTACTTCTAGTCTGCCTGACTTCTTTTGGAAAGCAAATTCTTTCTTATTGATTGTAAGGTAAATCTGCTAGGGGTGGGGTGTAGCACAACATTCCTTGTGAAGTGCAGGCAGAGTCTGTTTGGGCATTTGGTAACACACTGACTGGTAGGAGGTCCTTTCCTTTCTCATACTTCTGGGATGCTCATAAACTGCATATTCATTTTCTTCTCAGTCAACTTTCTCAGAAATTCTGTACAGTCTTGTGGCCAGGCTTTTCTGATGTTGAACATGTCAATTTGAGCTGATCTGTGGGTGCGTGCTGTGGCCCTTGGCAGGGTCCTGTTATCTTGGGTCTTCTGATTTGCAGGCAATGAGCAGTGGCAGCAGTGCCCAAATATATGTGAAAGTGTGAACAGAGGGCTCATGGTGCATATGTACATCTCCTAGTTGGGTAGACGTATCTCCTTTATTTTATCTTTTTTTTGTTTATTTTTTTCTTTATATATCTTAGTTATCTCATCCAAACTATCCTAGGACCAGCAGCACATTATTTGAACCCTCTGTAATACTCTCTGCATTAGGTCATCAGCAGTAGGGAAATCTCTAGTAGAAACTTTATAGCTGTCACAGACTTACTATAGTCCCTGATACCTCTCACTTATTCTGTAAACTCGTAGGACCAGGTTTATATCTCACCGTTTTTCAATATAAAGCTTAGCATAATCTCAAATGGGCTATGAAGAGACAATTGTGATATGAATACTTTTCAAATGGTTTCTTTTATTATTAGAAATATGAGTTATTGTTATTATTTATATAATTTTATTCTTAATCCTTATTATTTTTTGTCTTTTAAAAAGAACTGTCTCACAACAGTAGGGTGTTTAAAGTTTCACAGTAAGGGAAAAATGAAGAAGAAAGTCTTTTAATAAAAATTTAATCTTACTGAAATATAGGCAGTTATACTCAAAGCACATACCAGCCTCAGAATATTGTTATTTGTCAAAAGCTTTGTGAAGTTCACCTCCTTCATTGTATATCATTCTCTTGGTGCCTGCTGAGTGCTATGAAATTTCAGTCATGATTCCAGCAAAATAACTACTATGGTAAGACTTGTTTAGATTCTTACAGTGATTTACCAGCAAAAAAGCACTAATGCAATTACTAACTTACCTTTTTAGACTGTTTAGTCTGATTAGTCATATCACTGATACTTATTATTGCTCCACATTATTATTTCACCTAAGAACTGATGCCATGCGTTCTATTTAAATATCAAATTGGTTTGCATTTAATCTTGTGAATCCTGTTCAGATGGCTTCTGTATCTGATTCAACTAGTTTTGCTGCTTCAGAAACAAAATGCCAGGGAACACTGTTCTTGGCCTTTTATTAGATTCTATTTATACTGCCTTTTGATGATAAGGACCAATGGAAAAAGAATGGATTTTCATTTCTGTACTGATTATGAGCACTTTCATTTCCTTGCAAAAGTTTTAAAAGATGGTTTTGGTTTTAGGGTTTTTTTGACTGTATATCCTGTTCCTAAAATGTATCACCAAGCTCATTTTCATTTCTTATAATAATATGTACACAATTCTTGGACTAATGTATATGTGGCTTTAAAATATTGAAAAATACCATTAATCTACTACAAATATTTGGAACAAAAATATTGCCGCTTCTACCTTTGTTAATGAATGCTCAATATTTTCTGATCCCCTCTTTCTATGTAAAAAACTTTCTACATATTGCTTAAAATGTAGAATATGTAGCTATAATTTTTATATATGCTTGTTAGGAGGCTGTGTTTAATGCTGAAGACTTCATACATCTCTCAGCTTGAATTACAGTATCACACAGCATCACAGTACAGATAAGGCTGGAAAGGACCTTGAAGATCATCTAGTCCAACCTATAATCCAACTAACCTATCATCTACATCTAGATCATATCACTCAACTCTTCATCCAGCCTACCCTTAAACACCTCCAGGGTTAACGAGTCAACCACCTCTGCGGGCAACCCATTCCACATCCGGATCACTTTCAGTAAAAAACCTTTTCCTAATATCAAGTCTAAACTTTCCCTGGTGTTCCTTAAGACTGTGACCTCTCGTCCTGTCCCCAGAGACCAAGGAGAAAAGACCAACCCCTGCTTGACTACAACCTCCTTTTAGATAGTTATAGACAGCAATATGGTCACCCCTGAGCCTTCTCTTTTCGAGGCTAAACAGTCTCAGCTCCTTCAGCCTCTCCTCATAGGGCTGATCTTCCAGCCCCTTTACCATCCTAGTTGCCCTTCTCTGAACTCCTTCCAGCACCTCGACATCTTTCTTGAACTGAGGGGCCCAGAACTGAATACAATACTTGAGGTGCGGTCTAACCACTGCCGAGTACAACGGAAGGATAACCTCTCTTGACCTGCTCCATTCTTGATGCAGGCCAGGATGCCGTTGGCCCTTTTGGCTGCCTGGGCACACTGCTGGCTCATGTTGAGTTTACTGTCCGCTAATACCCTCAAATCTCTTTCCACCTCACCACTCTCCAAACACTCCATCCTCAGCCTATAGCTCTGCTTGGGGTTATTATGACCAAAATGCAGAACCCGACATTTAGACTTAATAAATTTCATTCTATTGGAATCTGCCCATCTCTCCAGTCTGTCCAGGTCTCTCTGCAGGGCCTTCCTACCCTCTAACAGATCAACACGGGCTCCAAGCTTGGTGTCATCCGCAAATTTACTCATGATGGACTCAATCCCGTCATCAATATCATCAATGAAAATGTTGAACAGGACTGGACCCAACACTGACCCCTGGTCACCACTAGTAACTGGTCGCCAACTAGATGAGACACCATTGACCACCACTCTCTGGGCCTGACCATCCAACCAGTTCCTGACCCAGTAGAAAATATTCTTATGAAAACCCCTTGCTGCCATCTTCACCAGCAGTATATCATGGGAGACTGTGTCAAATGCTTTACTAAAATCCAGATACACCACATCCACAGCCTTACTCTCATCCACCAGGCAAGGTACTTGATCATAAAAAGAGATCATGTTGGTCAAGCAAAACCTACCCCTTCTAAACCCATGCTGGCTGGGCCTGGTCTCTTGTCCATCCTGTAGGTGTTGCATGATAGCACTCAGCACTATCTGCTCCATAACTTTGCCTGGGACTGAGGTCTGCAGTTTTCTGGATCATCCTTCTGACCCTTTTCATGCATGGGGGTCACATTTGCCGACTTCCAGTCATCTGGGATATCACCTGTGCTCCAAGACTTCTGATAAATGATGGAGAGCAGTTTAGCAAGCTCATCTGCCAGCTCTCTCATCACTCTGGAGTGAATTCCATCCAGACCCATGGATCTATGGGGATCCAAATGGATCAACAGGTCTCTAACTACTACCTCTTAAATAACAGGGGGACTACGCTGTACCCTGTCTCCATCTGCCAGCTTAGGAATTAAATTAAATCAATTAAATATATCCTTTTCCTTTTCAAGAAGAAAAAGGCATTTTTTCCTGTGTTATTAATAATATGAAAATTATCTGCGGACTACTGAGAAAAAGAGAGTAAAATGTGAATGTTTACATTTGTACACATATAACACTTATTACACAGCTTTTGATATGAATCCCCTGAACTGGATAAAGGCCAGTTTATTTCCTAACATATCACAGAACAGCTGGAGGCCATGTGAAACTGCAGACTTGCCAAATCCAACATTTTTGGCTCACGGGAATTTGGATCAGAGAGAATGTGGCAGTCCAAGACTGCTTCATAGAGAAACATAATTTAGACATGGTTCCTGTAATCCTGTCAAAGACAGTCTGCAGGGAGTCTAGGGGAAAAAAAAAAGGACACTTTTGAGGAGATTAAGAAGTCCAATAAAAAGACAGGCCTATTGTTTTCTGGAAAAGAAAAGATTTTCATTTTGAGATCTATGATGGAGCACAGATTTTGCTGATGGTAAATTTAAAACTGGTGGGTATAAAACTGGGTGTTATCATCCCTAGTGACTCAGAAGCAGCATAAAACATGATTCTTCTTTAAAAATTTTCATGTTATTAATTCATTTGAGTGTCTCTGGACAGGCAGTAACAAGATGAAGTAATGCATTTCTTCTCTCGATATCAGCTGCGTTGTCTCATGCAAACTTTCAGAATGTGAACTTTTGTATGTATGCTACAGTTAGTTTAAACTGTAGTAGAAAAAGTAATTTTTTGAGTAGTTTTTGAAAGGCATTGCTTTGGGAGTTTGGATTCTTGGCAAACTTCAATGCGTAGATACTACTGTTACAGACACTTCAGAAATAATAATAATACATCTAGATTACACCGATACTGGCCCAAAGGGCTTAGTGTTACTGCCAAATTCTAAAGTGAGAATAGGGCTGTACAGATTCCCCATGCAGCTTGTGTTTAATTTTACAGGAGACATTGTTTTAATTTTCCTAATGATACCCAACATAGAAATTATATTCTAATCAGTGCAGGAGTCCAAGAAATTTTGTGTACATGCCAGCAAAAGGATCTTCTAAATGTGACATAGTTTTACTTGGTAGTAGAGCATTATCAGAACATACTGTTGAGAAGTATATACTGAATTTTTTAATACTATAACACTGATAACCCCTAAGAAACAGGCAGTAGTCCCAACCACCTGTTTTTCTTTAATCTTTTCATGGAAACTTCTGTTTCTACCTGTACCCTTCCTCAGAGTCAGGCATCAGCTGTTTAGATAGCGTTCACAGGCCTGCAGCAGACATCCAGGCTCCTATTTTTTACAATATGCTACATACTGCAGGCTAAAATTCATCTAAGGGCAGGAACATCTGTGAGTTTGGAGCACTCTCCAGGTCTATCCTATCTACAGCTGCAAGGTTGGCAAGATGTCTGCAGCTCCAGAGGCTCCAACCTTTTCTTGAACACAGGGAAGTCGTCCACAGTGCCAAGAGCTTGTTTTTTCCCCCTCTTTGAAACAATCCTGCTCTTTTCTTGATATATATATCCAGTTTATATATATATTTATATATAAATATATAATAGCTTATATGGTGGAGTACATGATCACCTGGGGAGTGGGTCGAAACCCACGGATCACTTTACTGTTGGAAGACAAATCCTGTATTTTCCATTTTTTCTGGAGACTACCCAGTGTAGCCAAAGCCAGGCTACACTG
>WEKX01008368.1:0-16129 GCA_013390025.1 Pitta sordida | reverse complement strand
AAAAAAAAAAAAAAAAAAAGTATCACTATGGTAGGAAACACTGGTGGAAAAGAGCCTGAATCTGTTACCTAGAACTGAGAAAATCTGTCTGGGTTGAAGTAGACTTGAGATACTCTCCCTGACTGCAGATATGTTTATGCTTTTTTTAAACCTAATGGTTGTTGAATGAAAAACAGAAGCAGCTCTTACTGTCATCTTCATCACGGTCTGAGTGTGTTTCTTTCCTTTGACATATTTGTAAAATGACCTCAGAAGGGGATATGCTGTTAGCCTTGACCTGGAGAGGAAATAATTCCTTGAAAGGGTCCAGAGAAGGGTGACAAAGACGGTGAAGGGACTGGAGAGTAAGCCTTATGGAGAGCAACTGAGGGAACTGGGATTGTTCAGTCTGGAGAGGAGGGAGGAGGCTCAGAAGTGACCTTATTGCTGAAGGGAGGTTGCAGTTGGGCGAGTGAAAATCTCTTCTCTCAGGCTGCCAGCGCCTAAAGAAGAGGACATGGTTTTAAGCTACACCAGGAGAGGTTTAGACTGGATATTAGGAAGAGTTTTTTCACAGAGGGAGTGATCTCTCAGTGGAATGATCTACCCAGGGATGCGGTGGAGTCGCCATCCCTGGAGGTGTTTAAGAAAAGATTGGATGAAGTACTTGTTGACAAGGTCTAGATAATGGGATGATAGGATGGGGAATTAGGTAAAAAAACCCCAAACAAGCCAAACAAAAAAACCCAACAAACAAACAAAAAATGACCCTGAGCTTAGCTCAGATGGTTCAAGCATGGTGCTAACAACACCAAGGTTATAGGTTCAATCCCTGGATGGGCCATTCACTTAGGAGTAGGACTCAATGATCCATGTGAGTCCTTTTCAACTTGGAATATTCTGTGATTCTGTGATTTTGACCCATAGGTGTGAAACCATCTGAAGCTTCTTTCCATCATGACAGCTTGCTGTTCCCTTGTGTCTACCTGTGAGCTACTTGTCTCAGCCTTTGCGACCCCAGAGTCAGTGGTCGCCCCTCGTGTCTGTCATGGAGCTCCTCAACGCAACTGCTTTGCAGGCACATTTTCCTGCTCCTCCACTTTGAGCACCTTCAATGTAACATGGAATACATGAGAACTGGAAATGCAACACCAGCTTTGTGACTTCAGTAATGCTTCTCCTCTCTCTACAGGATTCTGAAGAGACCTCTGTCAGTTCAGAAAGGAGGAAAAGTACACATATCTGTTAAGTACACCTATAATGCTGGTGTGCAGCTCTCATCTAAATTCTGTGGGGTATTGATAAAACATCTCCAACTATTTCACATACTAAAAGCAACTAAACTCTGAGAACATAGTATTCAACACTGGGTACTTAAACTGGTTGCTAGGCTCTTTTAAAGCAGACTTCGAGTGCTTCTTCAAAGCATCACATAGTGCTTCATAGGTCCCTTTTTAATGGGAACTTACAGAAAAACCAAAAATCCACTCCTGCACATGTCATGTTTGGCAATTAGGTTCTCTTTGCTATTACCTGAACTTCTGCTAAGGCAGATGGTACTGTCTAGTTCCTGTCATCAACTGATGAACTTCAGCTGTCTCTAAAAGGTGCTATTTAAAGAGAGCTTCTACAGGCGAAGAAAATGTGACCCTGTTGTGCCAGTGATAAAAATCAGTGTACTGGCTAATTGTCAGACAGACTAGCAATCAAACAGTGATGATGGGCACTTGTGTATTACTAGACATTAGTTATGAAATAAAACCATTTTGCTTCACTTCCTAGAGAGAAGAAAATAAATATGCTGGTATGCATTTTGGTCAGAGCTCAAATGGCCTTGTTTAGTATTTGGACTTAATTTAATGGAATTTTGTTCCTTGTTCAGAACTAATCCCATGCTGATTTTCTGAATAGTTTTTTCTTTTCTTGCAGAAAATATTTTTTTTCATCTTACTTTCAAATCAGAAAATAATATAAAAAAAATTATCGAGCTACACCTTTGTTACTGACAGGAGAAGCAGAATTGGTAACTCTAATGTAGTGGAAAGAGACTTCTTGAAGGTGAACAGTGTGGCTTTTCTGACAGAAATAGAGTGAGAGATGATTTACAAATTACAGAACATGCATGAGGCCCTGGAAATTACCAATCTCCAGATAAATACTTCATTTGTTTCTTTCAGTGAACAATCCTAAGCCTATATGTTGAGTTTTATTTTATAAAAGGCTCTTACTACCCAAAGACAGTTTTACATTTTTCAGACAGCTGTACTGCCTACACATCAGTATGCCAAATGAGAGAGAAAAACACCAAGATTATCACTCTCAATGCTCAGTGAAAGATGAGATCCCTTGGAACACTTTGCATCATGCAAAGATACAATTTTTAAGGCCACGTAATGAAAGTCTGGATACTTGTATGCAATAGACTGCATTCTTTAGAGTCAGAAATAATTTGCAGACTTGAAAGACATTTCTCATCTGCATTAAGATTGTTTGCAGCAGTTACAGCCAGTGGTTTCAGTCCTAATGTACTAGGTGTTGCAGGGAAAGTAGCGAAGACAGACATTTTTTTCTGAAGAACTTTTACTTCTGAGCTTTCTAAGGAGCAGGAAAATTTTGAATATATTCACTGTAATTATTTTCATATAACAGAAGATTTTTCCTCCTGCACTTTAAAGACTGCAAGAGTGGAGTCAAAATCCTTCCTATATACTTACAGGATCTTGAAAAACTATTTTATGTGAAAATATATTAATCCATATTTGTCTTACAAAATTCAAGAGGTCTATAGCTTTGGCCAACTTGTTTAGCTGCTAAATATTCATTTAGTACCATTTAATAAAGTGCTATAATTTACTATTATGTTTATTATTCTTCCCCTTGAACAGTAGATCTCATCCACCATTATAAAGTTTGTGTGAAACACAAGTATAGGATGTGGGATGAATAGACTTTTCCCCTTTAACTAAAAAAATGTTTTGACATCTCCCTATTATTTTATATTTCCACAGTGGCTCGGGCTATATGTGGGATGACCCCCACTGGATACATCTCTGCTGCTCATAACAAGTTGCCTCTGAAGAGGTTTTCAATGCTTTGTGCCCTGCATCCTGCTTGCCTGCTACATATCCACATATCTAAAACACGGACTTGAGAGCAAGCAGCACGCCTGGCAGCATACAAACTTGTCCTGCACACTTCCATGATTTGGAAGGCACAAGCAAACTGTGCTTACAGAGTTGTTTCCATTTGGGCTGAATGTTTGGTTCTGAGGATAATTCTTAGGCAATTCCTGCCCCAAAGAGGAATTTAGATCACAGGCAACAGATGATTTCAGTTATTCAGGAGAATAAAAGTTTGAATTTATAAAAACATAAATGGTAAAACAACATGAAGGCAAAATTTGTTCTTATTTTGTCTAAAGTCTTTGAAGAAAGATAGTTTTAATACTGAAGCAAATTTCCATTTCTGAAAGAATAGATGTGAATTCATGAGTGGAAGCTAAGTTCAAGGGGTGGCAGGTAAATTATCCCGTGGCTCTTTGGAGCATACTGGAAGACTCTTTCTTACTGGGAGATAAAGCTATTTGGAAAGGAATTTATACAGCTGTGTCTACAAGGTTTTAAAATTCTCAAGTAAAGTTGACCCAAATCAATACTATCTATTTAGATTCTAATTTACCTTTCAAAAATTCTCTGGGATTGAAGTTTCAGGAAGAAAAATTGATCACTTTGTGGATTCTAGCCTGAGCTTCAGGCCACGACCCCAGATTTCCAAACTGGCTAAAATATCTTGTTTTCCATCAGCAGAGACGAAAGAATCTGGTTTCTGGGACTGAAGGTGGCTTATGTTAGAAAAAAGGAAAAAAGGTGATTTGCATGGATATCTTGCCTTTGATTTTTAATGGGATTCTTGATAAAGAATTTATTTCCCATTGTCTCACTTCTTCAGTGGGAAAGTTATAATTGCTTACAAGAATATTGTAAAGGCAAGTGGTATTTATCTTATGAGGCAGTGCTGAGAGGGACTGTACAGTTAGTTGGACAATAAATTATGACTTTGGTTAGAAATCCTATTTATGACAGTCCATTCAGTAAAGTAGAAAAAAATGTGTCAAAGTTTTTTGCAGAAAGGTGCTAGCTTCGAGAAATGTTTGCTATAAGCAGCTTTTCAAAGTTAATGAGAAATACCTATGTAAGGAGGATTTTAATAAGCATTCTCTTGCTGAGTTCTACATTTTTTATTAATTTAAAATAAGTCATCCAGCTTTAATGTATCAAAAGACAGCAACATTCCAACTCTGCTGTTGAATTTTTGCATGGAATCATGATTTTTGTTTAGGTAGGTGCAATTAAATCTCAAGGTCATAATACTTCCATTTAGGAGCCCATTTACATTTTCTGTACTAGTCTTTTCTCCTCTACAAAGGTTTGTGGTTTGATCGACTCACATCTGGAAACTGTAGCTGGAAATTGGTTATATTAAGTAAAAGCTGTATTTAAAAATTATATTAACTAACTTAAAATAAGACCAATATTTCTTTCAGTAGTAATATATAAAAATTTTTTGTCCTTCTTAGGTTAAGCTTTGACAGATTGTAAAATCAAGATTGTTTCCAAACCACTGATAAGGTATAATCTACTCCTCTTTATAAGATATAAACTTGTATAGTCAAAAGAACCTGAGAGCTAGAGAAGCATGAATAGGTTAAGAGACTTTGAAGGCCTTAGATAATTGTATCTTGTGCTATTTGATTATAACAAGAGAGGCTTCTTTAACGTCACTTTTATCAGTACATTGTGTTGTTGACAAAATGTAAAGCATGTGAAGGACTTCTAACCTTTCAAAACTGGCTTCTTCACAAGCAGAATAATCTTCTGGATAAAACCACCATTTAAGCTCGTGTTATGTTGCTATTTTACTCCCCTGGAGAAGATAGCATGGTAGGTTGAATTTTCTGGTAGAAAGCAGTCTGAATGACAGCTGCTGTGTTGGCACTCCGTGATGAATTCTGGAAAGCTAATGGATGTTTTAGAGTGAGCAAGAACATTTCTCAAAGTAAAAATTAAAAAAACCCAGTTATGTAATTTAAAAAAACCTACCAGCAGTATGAAGAAACCATTGCTTAATTCTATATTCCTTGAGCTAAGTGCCTGCTCTGGAATCATCCTATTTCCTTGGTAATAACTGATCATACTGGAACAACTAAATAACATGCATCCCTTTACTTAACTTTGTAGAGCACACAGGCAATTATGGGAACTAAGGAAGGTTATACTGGACATCAGTCATTCTAGTTTTATACTTTATTCACCCTGTGGTGCCTCATAATTGTTTCTTAAATGACCTTATTGTGTTTGTGCAACATGGAAAATAGCGTACTTCACCTGCTTAAAAATTATTCAGATTCCATGTGTTTCTGTTAATTCATTTTTCCATGCAGATTGCTTAAATTACTTACTATAAACTGTACTTCTGTGGGGTGCCTACACTAATTGGTAAGTCGAATTACCTACCCAATTGTTTCTTGTGGCAGTGATGCCATAGGATTTATTTATACTTATGTACAGACTTTGCCTCTGGTGGGCCTACACACACTGTAGTGCTTCGGGCATTTTAATGTGTCTTGGAGCCTTAGGAAAAAGAAAGCAGTGTATCTGACTTAAGTTTCTCCATGCGTATTCTTTATCACAGACCTTTTTCGGTTTTGCTCCAGCTTCCTCGGATAAAAGCTTATTTCATGTCTGTTTCTGACAGGGCAAGCTGAATTCTGCTTAGATAAAAAATCCTAAAATATGGCTACTATGGGACTTTTTTGACTATAAAGTATATAGCCTATATTTCACCATGCTTTAGCTGAGTATCCAGTATCCAGTAACATCACTGTAATGTGCTTTAAATATTTCTTTTAAATATTTCTCTGGTATTACTCCCTTAGAGGTGAGAAAGATTTGTTCTGTCAAATGGCAGTGGATTCCACTTCTAAAACTGAGAGTCTGAAGTCACCAAAGCAGGGTACTTTTTCTCCTCAGAGTCTTCCCCAAGCTTTCTGCCAGCAGCAGCTAGTAGGCAAAGTCATTCTTCTGTGGGAAAGATAAGCTGAAACAGCTGATCACATTATGTCATGTAACTGAAGGTAATTAATAAATTAATGAATGTAAAACTAAGTACAATATCTTCGAGTCCTATCTACCAGGAGCAGGGAATGCTCATCAGTTTTCTGAGTCAATTGATAGATGCAGGATAGGCATTTTGTGAGGAAGGATTTATTTCCTGAAGCATAATTCCATATCTTTTGTGACTGAGAGCTTGGGGCTTCCTGCTGTCAATTTTCAAGTTAATCTTAACCTTGAGTAAAAATTGCTTCTGGGTTGCCTGATCAAGAAAGCACCCTCTCCCTTCCCTCTATCCCCAGGAACAGAATGTTGCAACAGCAAGGATAAAAAAATATTTCTTGTTATTGTACTGGTCTTCCCACCCAGAACATTAGCCCTAATTTGGCTTGGTGTGTATCACAGCTATTGGTATTCTATCATTGCAACTACAATCCTTTAAACGGAAACATGCTTGTAGATTCCAGCATGGACTCTTTATTGAAGATGTCCTGCTATGCAGAATGGGATGCAAGGTTCAGGGTGCTGGAATCAGTGGCCTAGCACTGTCGGTTCTCAGCTGGGAACCAGAAAAATGCATTTGGTGAAAGGGAAGGGAAAGGAAAAGGGGTAACTTCCCTTACATGTTCTTTTTCTTCTTCTGTTTTTATATAAAAATATTGATAACATTACAAATTTTTCTTAACCAGAAAGTTACGACTTTTCACAGAAAAGGCACTGGACTGTAGTGCAAACTCTACACTCAGTAAACTCTAGTTTCAGACAGATGTACTACATACATATAGCCACTGACACAGATAGTTATGACCAATGGGTATATATGACCAGAAATGAAGTGGTATTTTACGTGCAACTTTTCTTTTCTCATTCCAGTGTTTATGTTTCTTTTTAACTTTATGAGTTTGTGAACGTCATTCCCAAGCACTTTACTTTCTCAGACACTGTGTTAATTGGGTTGGGACTCCAAATTTCACCTGCAGGACTGAGCACTGGAAAATCAAACACAGTCAAACACTCAGTCCTTCTAGGACAATATTCTTTTCTANGGGGCTTTTTGGCACTTGACATGGCTGGGAGGTACTTTTGCAGGACAAAGATGCTCTTTCCTTGTTCCTGGGTCCAAAAATAAATATTTTCCATAGCATGAATGCAATTACTTGGAGTCCTGACTGATTTTCATTAAATCAATACCACAGATGTAATACTGTCACTGGAAATATTACATATGCCTTAATGTTGAAGACAAAGATCAGTAAACTAATTTATATTTTAAATATCGCAGTATTTTTAATACAGTTTTTATTCCAGATCAGTAAATGTACTTTGAGTTAAAAAAGAACACAGAAAGTAGAGACTTTTTCCATGAGAAAGAAAACTTCAAAAAAGAGATGAGAAAACAGAAATTTACTTTCAAAAAAGCATAATATATTTTCTGAACAATATACAGTGCCTTATCTTAATTGAATAGTTTTATCCTGCAACCATTCATGGAACAGCAGAATACAGGGTGAGGTAAAAACCTCACATATATTCAGTTTTCTCGGTCTAATTTGCAATGCTTAGGAAATTAGATTCTGCCAGAAACAGTCAACCTTTGCCCTTTGCAGACTATTTATTATTTTCATTTTGAGATGAAACTACAGTAATTTCTTGCTTTTTTCTCCGTAATCAAACTGTTGAATGATGATCTGTTTAGCATAGAGCAAGAATAATACTGAAAAAATAAGAAGAAATGAAAACCAAGTACATATTTTTTTAATCAGAAACCAGAAAATAGAGTGAAACTGTGCACAAACACCAGCTCAGAAGAAAACACAAGACTGTTGTATCTCTGTTGAGAATTTGGCATACAGTGAGTGAATACCTAGAGACAACAAAGAATACAGTTTCATCTTTTCTGTCAAAAAAAAAAAAAAGGCAGGATTTGCTTGGTGTCTAATAAGAAGACATGGGGGCTTTGCTTAGCACTCTGACCATGTGGCATTGGACCAATAGAGTTTATAAAAATTATGAGAATGCTTTTGTTAATCATTCTGAAAGACAGTGACTTTGGCCACAGTAAGGACAGGGTCCTCCCCACAGCTTTGCTCTGGGGATCCTTCACAATGCAGTGTTGCTCCCCCAACTCATATTGTTGTCCAGCTTTCACTACCAATTCATCATGAATAATATTTATAATTCAGAATGATATTAACAACCCACCCTCATATTCCTTCCTATCTGTTTCTTTCGCCACTCTTAATGTTGTGGCAAAACTAAAATTCTCCCCTGCAATCTAACACAGACAATAAAATACTCAAATTACATGCACTCAACATTTTTGACTATTTACTCCCCTAGGAATCTGTTAAAAAAAATCACAAATTCAATAGCTTGTGAGAACCTTCTCACACATTCACAAAATATGCTGCAGAAGCTAAAACAATTTTTAAAAGCCTGAATAACACCCAACTGTCCCACAAAATCATTGCCATTTTATACTGTGGATAATTCTTTATTGTCTCCTTAGTTCAGTTGCCAATGCATTTTCTAAGTGATGAAGTTTCTAATATTTCTCTTAGAGGAGTAACAAGGTGAATAATTCCGGAATCAAAATGATTTCCGCCCCCCACCCCCCGCCGATATTTAGTAAAATAATCAAACAAAACCCCCTCCTTAATTTTATCTCACTATTCTTCCTGGAGCTGTAACCTCTTTTTGTCACTGGAATAGTGCCTCCTCTTTTGTAACGTTTACCCATGAAAAATTTGTGTGTTATTATTGCTCTCCTTAGTTGTTGCTTAGCTAAGTGATATATGTTTGACAGACCGTAATTGCATGAGCCCCTGGGAAGTGAAACTGCCAAGTTGCGCACAGCTCTATTTGGGATGTGTATTACAAGGTGTGTCAACTGCAGCCAGATGTAGTGCATAAACAAGAGAAAAAACCCTCAAACTGTGGCTAAAAGAAAAGAGAAGAAGGTGGTGCTTTTTTTTTTTTTTTTTTTTTTTTTTTTTAAGGCCAGTTATAAATATCTCAGTTATTTTCCCAAGTTTTCTAAAGGTCACTAGTGAAAGACACAAATGTACCAGTCTGGATTGACCAACAGTTGTATATTCACTAATCCCAAAGTACAGGTATGTACTGGTACTTGTCCAACCAACATGCCAGCCCAGATCCTGTGCCCTCCTACTCACCCCACAGGTACCCTGCTCAAAGGCTGATCCTGAGTGAGGCTTGCTCGTGGAAGCACACACCCTACATGTGTGATTTGAGGGACATATGGACACTTGATCCTGCCCAGCAGCTGGCACCAGGCACACAGCCTATGATCCATGGTCTTGTACCAGCCTGGAGCGTTGAGTCTTTCATGCTCCTCAATCATGCCTGCCTAACTTGCCCAGTAGCTGTTTTTNTGTAAACAGCAATGAGGTCACCTCTGAGCCTCCTCTTCTCCAGGCTGATCAAAAAGTCGCTATGTCCAAGGCTCCCACTCACTCCAGTGGGTGCCACAGGGACACCACTGGCTCCAGTGGCTGACACCACAGGTCAGGATTGCCCACACCCTTCTCCAAATCCCCTCACTCTGTTTTGTCTTTCTCTGTTATCCCTTCTCCCTTCACTTACCTCCTTGATCAGATACCCTTCTATGTTCTTGCCTTCCACATACTCTTGCAGTAGTAGATACAGAGAAACTCAGAAAATGAAAAAAAAAAAAACTAGAAAGGGAGTGAACTGCAAGCTGGGTGAAGTGAGAGACAAAGAAGTATGTACTTGAAGAGAAGGGCAAGTGTTATTTTTTAAGCAGTATTAAATACCAGTTTCAAGTACTCAAAAATAGCAGAAGAACAAAAAAGAGCTTAGTCATCAAATAGAAATGAAAGCCTGAGATTCTTGTAGCATATGTGTTTTTAAATAAAATATTTGAGGTTATTCTCATTTGTGCATTAATGTTATAGTAATTAGAAGGTCATTCATATTAGACATTACATTCTGATTTTCCTTCTGCAAGTTCCAGAGGTAAAAAGATTTCGTCTGACCAAACACCATCATCTACAACTCAGCTATTCATCTTAAACTTTCCCTCTATCAGTGTGGAGAAATAGGCACTTCTTGGGTGCAGCATATCTTATCCTAAAATAGACTTCTAAAATAGATCAGAAAAAACATGCTTGAAATTTGCCTAATTCTCTTCATTGACTATGAAGTCAGCCTAGGGGGTTAGCTGAGATGTAGGTGTCTACATTCTACTCATATTAAATTAAGTGAGATGAATCCCACTCTTCATTTATTTTTCAGAGAATATTAGCTGAGATTGTCACATAATCATATAAATATGAGAGATGGGGCTTCAAGAAAAGTATTACGTATGACAAGAATGGTGATAAGATTGTGAGAACTCTAGTGAACTGAAGTTGCCAGGGTCATACACATGTAATTGTGTGCTATTAAAAAAAAAAGCTTAATGGGAGAGCACAACAAAATGATGCACCAGATGTAGAGAAATAAGTGCTTTCCTTTCCTCTCTCTACTGGTTTCTTTTCCACTGCTGCTTCAAAGATCAACTGAAAAATCTATTGTGCAAAAAAATAACTCAAAGAACTAGAAGGAAAAAAGAAATGAGATAGAAGGAGGAGGGAACAAATAGAGGACAATGAAAACAGAACAAGGGACTCAAGTGTCTTCTCATTCACTGGGCAGCATTTTCTGTCCACTTGTAAACCAGATTTATGGTGACTAATACAATAGACAGTTCCTAGCTTGTTGAAGCTGTTGCTTGACCACTCCATTGTCTTATGTGTTGCTTTCTCCTGTCCTCTATTTTTCTCTCTTTCATTTGTTCCTGTCTGTAATTCCTGTGTGCTTTCTAACACCATAATATTTAAAAGCCTCTGTCAGCTTGTCTACCTTTGCTGCCAATTGCTATTTATCTCACTTCTACTAAACTCATTGAGTTGCTTTGGAAAGAGCTCAGCCTCCTACCCTTACCTCTGGAGGCAGAGCAACAAAACTAAGTGAGCAACAGAAAGAGTAGCCAGTAGCAGGGGAAGTCTGAGCCAACGGAAATGTATGAAAACCTGTATCATTGAAATGCGGAAGGCACAAACCAGAGAATAAGCAAAGCAATGCTTTTGTGATTGTCACAGAAAACATCTGTAGTATGCCAGTTATAACAAAGAACTGGAAAAAAAGAGTACTCACTGGAGGTTAGCTCTGTTAATTATCAGAAATGAAAATGAGATAAACAGCCAAAAGTGTCACATATACCTGCTTTTCTTAATCTACTTTCACTTGGAAACAAAAATGCTTTCTTTTCAGTCCAATACATATTAACAAGGAGGAACAGGAGGCTGATTTGATGACTGAAACTAAATTTGGAAGCAATCATTCTCACACAGGTTATCAGGAGAGTAGATCTTTCCTTCAGATGCTGATTTTCTATGTCATGGCGATGCCCCATGGTGCCTATCCAGTTTGGTTCCACATTGTAAAGTTCTTGCATAAACAGAGAAAAAGAAAGAGTCTCCATGCCAAAGAGTTTTCTCTAAGCAAGTCTACTGAGGGAGATAATTTTTCCATAATGAGCACGTGTGTCTTTGTGCTGCTCAGGTTTGTGTTAGGTTACTAAATCATTCTCCCCGTCTCCTACTTTCTTTCTAGGAAACAGCATGGATTTTGGAAAGGAGCTTTGCTCTTCATCAAAGTTATGTTATGTCTGAAGTGTAGCCAAATCTCTCCCTTAAGTGTGAGATGTTTGAGGAATGAATGATTGTGTATCGAAACAATAATGAGTTCCATCTGAGAGACCAGAGTCAGAGAATGATGATGAAGAAGACCAAAAAGCTTCAATGCCATCCTGCATCAAGACAACAAGATGAAGTAACGGGGGACTGAGATGCGGATGAGCAAAAGTGAAGAGGTGCAAGTTAACACAGACTATTCAAAATTAATGAGATATATTGGGGTAGAACCTGTTCAGAGGAGAGAGTATGATAAAAGGAGGCAGTAAGTGGTTCTAAAAAGACAGAATTAAAGATAGAAACAGGGAAATGGTGGCAAGTGGAAATCCTTTTAGAACAGGTTTATTAAGAAGAGACTGACAGGGAACTTCACTTATACTTTTTTTTCCTCAAGGTCTATTTTTGGTATTCAGGAGGGATAGAAAAATATCTGCAGCTTCCTTTTTTGTGTGTGAGAGAATAATTTGATAACTGACTTTACGCTTTTATGTTCCTTCTCAAACTAATGCTAACTACTTGAAGAAACTGAAAAAAAAATCTCAACAAAAGTATGAAATGGAGTTTCACTCTTCTGGAAATCTGAAACTCCTAGAGGTTGTTAGCATATATTTTGAGGTATACAGAGATTTCAAAAAACTACTGGAGCCAATTCCTGATCGTATTTTTCTTCAAAGTTCTTGTTTAAAGCTTTTTCTTACCATTGTCAAGAGGAAAATGAATACTTTCTGAAGATGTGGCAAGTTTTACACCATTTGGAATCATCACAGTAGCTACATTATATAAAATCATGAAAATATGTATTCTATAGTAAAATACTTAAAACTTAAAATAGAAAATATAAAGTTATATCTGCTATCTGTAATAAACTATTTACCTGATAACTCCCATGACTATTTTAAAACTTCTCTATGAGTCTGAGATTCATTCACTGAGTTACATTTCAATTTTAAATAGACATAAAATGTCAAATACACATAAAACAAAGCAGTAGAACTTAGGTTCGGGAAAAAAACCCTCAGTGATCATTATTGTGAAGCAATTATTTCCCTTCAGTATATAACTCCATACATAAGTTTTCATGTGACTTTTTGAATGAAAATCGATGAGAAAAGTATGCAGGTGAGAGTTGAAAACTGATAGATAAATTGCTGACATTAGGGACATTTTCTTTTTAAGGGAAAAAACCCCTCCTGTGCATTCACTTTCTGTAATACAGGCTCAATCTGACTCCTTTCATGCTGTTGTACTCAATCATGTGCTGTAAATCCATGAAACTGTTGCTGTAGAACAAAATACTGTAGCAGTGAAACCTGTATATGTCTTAGCAAGACATATATTGTAAAGGAAAATATATAAAAAGAACGAACATTCAGAGTTTGTGGACTTTGCCACAAACCTCTGGAAAGGTCTCCTGTATAATTTCTCAACCCATTATATGATATATTCCTTATTCCCTGAATAAAAATGGATTGAAATTATCATGGATGATACAGCATCATTCCTGCCTCCTCTTTTGTCTGCCTTCCTCTTCCTTATCCCATTCACTGTCTTATATATAGAACTCTAATTCTAATAAGGAAATTAATTGTTTTAGTTTCTTTTATGAAGATCATCAGAGTTCTTTCTTGTACATTGTAGCTGAATCTGAGTACCTCACATAAAACTAAGCACGTTTATATCGAGTGTTTTGCAGTATCACAGCTCATTCTGTACTGAAGCAGATCCAAGTTCCCTGGATGTCAGTCAAAGGCTCTTCTCTTCTGCAGTGCTTTTCAAGCTCGTTAAACACCTGAATCCAAAAATGTACTAATCTGAAGATTGCATACTGCCCTATCATAACATGGTTACCGTGGCCTTTCGCTGACCCAGGCACCTCTTTTTCAGTCTGTATTTGTAGGTGCCATCCATGAAAGCCCTTGTCTCTTCCCATCACTGGGGGGCTATGTTTCTTTCAATAAGACACTGCACATATGCATTTTTTGATAATCTGTAAAACTAGGCAGTGAGGTGGGCATTAATAACACATTGGTCTGTGAGCTCCCTATTGGCAAGGTGGGAGGTACCCTTTTCCAATCCCTAGCAAGTGCAGCATGTGAGGAGGTTTGTTGTATCTATCGTAAAGGAGAGTGATTTGAAGGTTACCTCTGTCATATCTATCAAATTGCTCACAATCTACTTTAATTATCACAGCAATGCACAGCTGAGAGTTATTTTATCTTGCAGTGAAGAAAATGGGTACAGAGGACCAACAAAAATGAATAAGCACAATTTTCACAAATGCAAAGCAGAGAGCAGAACAGAAATAATTTCTGATTTACTTTAATCAAAAGAGATTATTTCTGAGGCAGTGCAGACAGATACTTATCTACCATGGACTTTCTACTCCCACAAATTATCAAGAAACTGATTAAAGGTGATCCAGTAATCCAGTAACCTCTAGTTTGTTCTCCTTCTTTGCATTTGAATATAAAAATATAAAATTTCCTTTTCTCTCTCCTACTCTTTTTTTTTTTTTTTTTTTTTAATTTAGGTGCTGACAATTACAGAAGAAAGATAACCTGTCTGTATTCTTGCATTGTTCACCATTGCCTCCTGTCATAACTCCAGAGACTAAAAGATCTGGAAAACTGAAAGATGCAATGCAGAGCTGGGAGCAAGAGACCATCTTAATAGTCAGGGGCAAATTCTATTTTTTAAAAAATAAGCTCATTAAGCTATAGAAATGTTTTATGTTCCATATTGTAGCTACCAAATATTTACTTTAGAGTGAGGGAGACTGAGAAAATCATATGAAGATCCATGATGGCGACTACTAAATGCATGGAGAACACTCCAACACATGATGAGGCACAAAGAGTTGAAGGTTGGAAACTGTATTTTTGAGAAGTATAATGTATGCTGGCTCTGTTCTTGGACTTTTCCCTAGTCATGCATATTGCTCACTCTGAAAAGCTGGAGACTGAGCAAGGTGTAGGAGGAAAATTCTAAATTTTTTTTTGCACAGTTTTTCTTAACCCAGAATCACAAATCCTTTATACCCACAGAGATGGTTCTCAGGAATTTACAGCTATGAGTGGGGAAACTGCCCTGCCAGCAACGCTTCTCTGCTCAAAGGGAAAAGAGTTAACTCTATCAATGAAGGTAACTTTTATTAAAAGAGTTCCCAGAACATGGGTACCTGAGATGTTACAGTAAAAAGAGTTTGAGTGACAATGAGGCTTTGGTCTATCTTGCTTTATATAATCATGTATCAAACTGTGATGATGAATTCAGAGAGGTGGTTCCATCTCTGGATCCAGTACATCCGTCTCTAAGGAACTTTTATGGGCTGCCTGATATCTGAAAAAATTCGGACTGCAGAGAAAAAAAACCCACAAGAGATCTGGTTGCTGTGTATCAGATCTAGGAACCTATGTCATGACGAGGAGAAAGGAGCCCTCCCAACTTTGTTTTCACTGTATTACATACATAAAGACAAAGCACTGGACTTGAGCCTGCTGTACTTGAAGCAAATTCGCTTCTGTGCAAAGCATGTCCGACTTATCAGATTTAACCTTTAGTCGACATTTACCCTAGGATTCTTTCTTTTCCTTATACAGCTGTATGTGCAAGTAACCGGATTACTTGTGTCCTCCTGGCAAAGATAGATTATTCTGCTTCTGTATGTGCATGATTCACACAACTGAGCACGGGAACAAAAGATCTATGACTGCTAACACGCAGAGGCACTGGTTTATCCTGAGACCTGGTAATCTGCTAAAATATATATTCTTCAGCAATTGATATGTTATTACTACTATGGAGAAAAGCAGGTGGAACTCTTGTAACAGGAATGAGAGAAGAGAGTTCAATGGAAAATACTGTACATCTTAAAATGGTAAATAAACCTCCAGGCATTTTTGGTTTTAGGGTAGCCCTAGTTGAATTATGTGTAGAGTATAATCCAAGTATGTGTCACTGATCGCAGGGGACAGAGGTAGACTTTTAGGTGAGAACAAGGGACATAACTTGTCTTTGTCTTTTGTATTTTTCAGATTCATAGTTATCATACATTCAGGTTTCTGTCAGGATTATAGGAATTGAACTCAGTTTACTGTTAGCCTCTACTATAATAGAAAAAGGGAAAAAATACTGAAAGTAGTGGAATTTCTGGATATAGAAAGCTTTTAAAACTGATTATATGTCTATTGTTGAAAAAGATTTAAAAGGAAAAGGTCATCAATACATGTTTTTTTTCGTGAATGCATGAGATCTCAACAGGTGTCAGTATTTACCAATTTTCTATAATATAATGGTTAAGCAATGGGAAGAATCAGGTTT
>WEKX01008364.1:0-10922 GCA_013390025.1 Pitta sordida | reverse complement strand
CAGCCAGTCACTAGTGGAGTCCCACAGGGGTCAGTGTTAGTGTCCCACAGGGGGCACTGTTCAGCATCTTTATTGATGATTTGGACAAGGGAATTGAGTCCATCATCAGCAAGTTTGCGGATGATACCAAGCTGGGGGCAGATGTTGAGCTGCAGGAGGGCCCTTCAGAGGGACCTTGACAGACTAGAGGAATGGGCAGACTCCAACAGTATGAGATTTAACAAGACTAAGTGCCGGGTTCTTCACTTTGGACATAACAATCGCATGCATTGCTCTTGGCTGGGGGTGGGTGGCTGGAGAGTGGTGAAATGGAGAGGGATTTAGGAGTAATGATTGACAGGAAACTCAATATGAGCCAGCAGTGTGCCCAGGTTGCTAAGAAGGCAAATGGCATCCTGGCCTGTATTAGGAACAGTGTGGTCAGTAGGACTAGGGAAGTTATCCTTCCCCTGTACTTGGCGCTGGTCACACCACATCTTGAGTACTGTGTCCAGTTCTGGGCTCCCCAGTTTAAGAAGAATGTTGAGCTACTTGAGGGGGTCCAGGGAAGAGCGGCATGGATGGTGAAGGGACTGGAGGACAAGCCCTATGAGGAGCGGTTACGGGAACTGGGGTTGTTCAGCCTGGAGAAGAGGAGGCTCAGATGTGACACCATTGCTGTTTACAAGTACCTGAGGGGAGGTTGCAGTCAGGTGAGTGTGGATCTCTTCTCTCAGGCTGCCAGCACCAGAATGAGAGGACATGGCCTTAAGCTACGCCAGGGGAGGTTTAGAGTGAATGTTAGGAAGAGCTTTTTCACAGAGAGAGTGATCTCTCATTGGAATGGTCTGCCCAGGGAGGTGGTGTAGTCACCATCCCTGGAGATGTTTAAGAGAAGACTCGGTGAGGAGCTCAGTGATATGGTCTAGTTAGTGGGGAGTTGGACTAGATGATCCTGTGGGTCCCTTCCAACTCAGAATAACCTGTGAAAAGTGCAAGAATAAATCTGATCTAATGAACTGAGTGATGTTATCTCCCAAATATGATAAAGCAATATACCTGCATGCACTATTTACACAGAAGGTGTAATAATAACGCAAATAAAGAATAATTAGGAGGAACTTTGCTTAAATAGGACAAGGTAAATAACCTAGGCCAGTGAGTGCCATTTAGCAACTTAAGCAAAATACATTCACATGCAGTTTCTGATGTTCTTTCTTGTAGCTAGCATGACATGAAATAAACAACGATAGTGGTTTTATTGTTGTTTTGAGACACACATATTTTACTTAAACTTTATTTGGAAAGAACTTTCAAGTTCTTAAGAGAATTGAGAAAGACTCATCTACCAAAAAAGTGGTATAGTGGGGTAGAGCACTCTGCCAAGTTTAGGCTAGCAGCTGAGTTTTGAATCTGAGCTTTCTAATAATCAATAATCTGGCTAGCATTTGGCAAAGTTTCAAATCTCATTTGGTTTTATATATAAATAAAATTGTTATACAGACTAACCCTGCATATTTATATATTCAATTAGTCACGACTGGATTTTCAACGAGTTGTGCAACCCCACATGTGTGCATAGTGTCCCGGAGCCCAGATTCTGCGGCCAGAAGGCGCCAAAAGGTGCTTCCTCTGCTTTCATGAGGTGCTACAGTGTGAGCCACGCTCCCAGGACTGCCCTCCAGACATGATTAGTGGAAGGTGCATGTACAGGTGGGGGGTGATTGAATATTCAAGTGTTCATGATCTTCTTGGATTACATAGCTCACGGGACCTGCCCAGAGCTGTCCCCCCACAATGTCCAGGGACGCTCTGTACTTGGATTTGGAAACACTGTTAAAGTTGGTCTTTATGTGTAATTTAGAAAAAATTGAAACCTCCCTAATAAACTGCAGAAGTTTTGTCATCCATTATGAAATATATTTGTTAGCTAAAAAAAATACCAGAACCTATACTGTCTAAGATATGAATGAAGAGTGCTGTTTTAGTTTTAACCTCATAGTTACTTGTCTCACTTTTGTGTAAAACCAAACTGTTTATCCACGCTCTCATTTTCAAAGTGATTTTGTGAGCTTAGAGGGACCGTCTGCCTCAAGGTCTCAAGGCAGTATTTTTACTTGATAGAATGCATCCTTTTCCCCTCGTCTACATCCTCTTATGCTTATTCACTGTGTCTGCTACACAGTGATTCCTGTCATAGGCAGGGCAGATCAATGATATTTCAGGATGACTGACTTCCATTCTGATTGAACCATGTTCCTCTTGGATTCATTTCTTTTCATTATGTCTTCTTTCCTCAATTACAAGCCAAAATATAGGAGTACTGTGTGCCAGGAAATGCAAATAGATTCCTCTTATGAGTTCTGCAGTTTGATGTTATGCAAGTCTTTGTGGGTGGGAGCTGCCTTCTTTTCTTCTACTGTTGAATTTCAGCTTGCTTCCTGCTATGGACATAGACTGTACTGCTATTAGCTGCTTATGTGGTGTCGGAAAAATCAAGGTCTTCATGACGGGTCGGATCATTAGTTTCCCTTAACCCGTTGGTCTGTGGGGATCAAGAACTATTAAACTACTTTTTGCTCTGTAGGATCCAGGTGTATCAAAATATCTGAGTTCTCTCCCTTTCTCTTGAATGATACTGCTCAAAAACCAGTATGCTCTGTGGATTTATGTAGTTTGTCTAATCTTGCAAGCTGGTTGCAGTGACATTTAAAAATCCCAGAATATGTTATAAATTAGTGGCCTGAAAAAAATGACACTAGAAAATGTCATAAAGCATCAAGGAAAATGTAAATATTTAAGGTGACTAGCTTAAACTTAATAAAAAGTCTAAGCTGAACCTATGGGAAATCTGTAACATCACCCTTAAATACCATTTTATTGTTTATTCAGGAAAAAAGTGAATAACTGAGAAAATGGACTAGGTACTTATGAATAACCACATCAGGCTACTGTATTTGAGTGAAATTTTATATATACTTTTTTGTTCAATGCATTTTGTTTTAGTATTTTGCATTTTTGTAGTATTCTAAGAGCTATAATAAATAATAAACATTACATATGCAAAATGGTGGTACATTTAAGAAAATGTGGAAAAAAATTAGAAAACAGAGAGAATCTGCTTCATGTTGTTTATACGATTTCCTGGGTAGTAGCATTGTCAGTTGTCTTCTTATATGCCATGCAGAAGTCAAATGTACATTGACTTGAAAGAACAGTTAGCTACAGATTAAAAATAAATTTGTGAATTACCCACTTTTCCACCTTATTTTTCCTGCAGAAAGATGGCTAATTAGGAGAAGAGTAGAGCTCTGCAGGTTTAAAATAATAGCTATTTGCTTTAATTTAAGGTTGATTCTATTGAATTAGACCAAAGGTCCATCTGCAGACACCTGAGGTAGGGCACCTGAACATGTTCCTTTCCCAAATATTTTCTTGACCTGCAACAGTTTATGTCCAAGGAACTTCCTGAGCCAGGTGTGGAGTCTTTGTATATCCTATATCCCTCCTGGCATGTTGTGGCATTTGCAGCATCTGATGGCATGGAGTCCCATAGCCTAGCTTCAAGTTACAAAGATTTGCCACTTTTTATTTGTTTTGAGTGCATTAACTGCTGGGTTCATTTAATGCCTCTAAGTCTTCTGTGAGAAAAGACAATGAGTGTTAGTCCCTGTCTTCCCTTTTTATGCCTCATGGTGTTTAGACCTCCATCATTTTCCCTTGCTTCCTCTCCCTTGGTTTCAGTTAGTAAATAGGATATGATCCATGCCTTTTCTAATGCTCATAGATTTTTTGAGACTGGGCTTGAAAAACCAAGACTGCACAGTATTCAAGGTAGGGATACCTGACAGGGATGTAATGATGTTCTCTGTGTTGTTCATTGTTGCTTTTTAAAGAATTCCAGAGAATTTGCACTGCGTAGCACTGAGATTCTGATTCAGAATGGTATTGGTCAGCTCTGAACATTTTTTGTGTGGAATGTTAGAATTGCTGCTTTTGCATTTTTGGTATTGAGTTTCATTTGCCATTTAAAGATCTACTTTCTCAATCTTGTGAAGTTCTTACATCATTCTTCACAGCCTTTCTACATCTGCACTACCACAAAAAGCTTGGTATCATCAGCAAACTTTGTTACTTTATATTTCTCATCTTTTTTTCCCTTCTGTTTTAATTGAGGGAAGAGGTTAAAAGACACGACTCCAGAGAATTGCTCTGGTGGTTTCTTTTAATGTGAAAATTGACAATTTACTCTTTTCTTCCTACTTTAAGGCAATTATTTATTCATACAAAGCCTCCTCTTCATTTTGCTGCTCTGAAGTCTTGGGTGGGAAAGGGAGTGGGATGTCAGTGAGAGCTTTTGGAAATGCATTTAAATTATACGAACTAGATCCTGCTTATGTACATGATATTTTGCTTCTTTAAAAAAATTGTCTTTGATCGTGCAACAGGACTTCAAATGCCATGTTGACTCTTATTTGTCCATCAAACACGCTAGTAGCACTGCCTTCCTCAATCTCCCTTTCACTGTTCCCAGTATTCTTGTGCTGTCATTTAGCTTTTTAAAGCTTTAAAGTCTTAAAGTCATTCCAGTTTCTTCTGTTTTATTTCTTATTTACCCGGAGTTCATGCAGAAGCAAGTGTACTACTGTTTGTTTTTCTGAATGTCTTTCAATATTATTTTATTTGTTTCATTTTCCTAACTCTTGTTAAGCTCTGCTTTAGCTTTTAATAAAAAACTGGGGTTTGGTGGTTTTGTTTGTTTGGGGGTGTTTTTTTCCTTTTTAAACCATTTTGTTCTTTGACATTTCTTGTCTTCACCCCTGCTCCACATTTGAAAAACTGATATCTGTCCTTGATTTCAATAGGCTGCAGTTCCTCTATATGTTAAATTAGTTCTGTTCTTCTTGAACAGACACTCTGTTCCAGAGCCAGCCCTAGTTTCCAAGTGTCTTTCCTTCTTAATCCTTTACCTGTGACACATTTTAAATTTTGAAGACATCATTTAGCCTGGATCAGATAATCCTGCAGTTCTGTCAGACTCACATGTTTATATTGTAAAATGTGACTAGTCAAACAGTGTAGTTGTCCCAGGGAATTAAGTTAGAATATTGTTCTTTTTGAATCTGGTTATAAATATCCTTTATAGGTGGCAATACAGGCTACAAATATCCTTGATTGTTCAGCCTGGGGAAGAGAAAGCTCTAGGGAAATGTTATAACACCTTCCAGCACCTTAAGGGAAATCTGAAGAGGTGTTTTTCTCAAGAGCATGTAATGATACGACAGGGGGGATTGGCTTTAAACAGAAAGATGGCTGGTTTACTTTAGGTATTAAGAAAAAATACTTTACTCTGAAGATGATTGGTGAGACACTGGAACACGTTGCCTGGAGAGGTGGTGGATAAGCCATTCCTGAAAGTGTTCAAGGTCCCAGTTGGATGGGGCCCTGAGCAGCCTGGTCCAGTTGAAGTTGTCCCTGCCCACAGAAGGTGTGTTGGAAGGAGAGGATTTTAAAGACTCCTTTCAACTCAAACCATTCTATGGTTCTATGTTGGCACAGTGCTCAAGAATTTCTACTGATAACGGTAGAAGAATGTTATAACATTGCAGAAGGCTTTTGGAGTTTGTAATATCTGTACAACCTATTGGTGAGCAGGGGGAGCAGGGCAAAATTCAGGTTGTGTTAAAGTATTTGTGGTGAAGGCATGTTGTTTGGAAATACGTCATAGTCTTGATAAAATACAAGCTTTGCAGTGACTTGCAATACGGTATTGAATATTGCGGGGGGTTGGTTTGAGGAAGATGCCGCAATAAATAAAATCCATGAAGTAACAATTCATATATATGTAAATGTGGCCTGCCCCCCCCCCGCCCCCTCAACTCCGAGCAGCAGAAGCATGCAGCAGCTAGCAGGGACATGCAGCAGCTAGCAGGGGCATGCAGCAGTTGGCAGCAGCAAGCGGAGGAGGAGGGCTCTGCACAGTGGTTTGGTTAATATACCTTTGTGACATTTTTATAAAGCTTCCCCACCTTTTTATTATTTTTGCAACACTGTTATAAGCAAGCAAACTCTGGGTGACCCCTGTGCAAGTGGCACCTGCCAGCACTGCCCCCCCACCCTATGAGGGGGGAAGCCAGAAAATGTCTTTGCAGGAAAAAAAATGCTACTTACTGAAACCACGATAGGTGAACCTCAAAGTAGTGAGGGATTACTGTATTACCGATCTTAATATCTGAAGAAAACTAATAGATGTCCTTTCATAGTCTTTATGTGTTGATTTTGTATTCTCATATTTTGAAAATTGCTATTAATCTATGCTTGTGGCAAATTGTGTAAGCAGCACAATTTTAGTCATAATAAAAGATAATAGTTACAGTGTGTTTTCTACCAAAGTACAGCAAGTAAAAAAGTAGAAATCAGTGAAGTTATTAACACTGCCATGAAGAGTCTTTGGAAGTTTTCTCTTCCAAAAATCTGTTTCTCAGTATTCTATAATACCTCACATTTTCTCATTGTGAGAAAATGATCATATCTGGGTAATTATCTGTTTATGATGTGTATAAAATTATTCATATAAGATCTTAGCAGAACATACATTTAGTAGTGTTGGGAAGATATTTATTATGAATTTGTATATACCTAAATCTACTTTTATAAAATAAAGAAGGGAAATTTATGCAGCCTATAAAAGAAAATATTTAGTAGTATTTATTGAAATAAATATTTTAAATGCAAAATTACGATTAATTGTATGTATACAATAAATATCTATAATATCTATAAATACGTATTTCTAGGTATATACAGTCATACCTCTGCATTCACGGATTGTGGGTCTCCTCGGGTCTCACGAACTGCCTAATATGCAAGCATGGGTGCATCATGAATATGCAAATGTGCCACAACTATCTCCCCACCCCCTACCACCCTGGAGTGCTGGGGGGCATTTTTGGCACCTCCCCATGGGTTCTCACAGCACAGGGGAACAAAGGGAAGTGTTTCTGAGCCCTGTCCAGCTGGGGAGACCTCCAGAGAATCCCTCAGCTTCCTTTCAGCCGTGCTGCTGCTTTAACCACCGCTGCTGCTGCACATGATTGCATTGTTGCCGTGGTGGGGAAGCTCACCCCCAGGGCTGCAGCAGGGCAAGGGCTCGGCAGTCTCTGCTCACAGTCCGCAGGTGCTCCCTGGAAAGGTGCTGACAGGGACAAACACTTGAGAACACCTCATGCTGGGACACCCAGCGGGAGAGGTAGCAAGAGACCTCACTCCTGGCATGGGCAGGTGGACAGGCTGGACCACATGGTGCGGCGGAATGGGATCACACTGTGCCGCATGTTACAGTAGACTTCCCCGCTTCTGACACAGGTGGGCAGGTGGCCCAGGCAGCCTGCTGTGGCGGAATGGCATCGTGCTGTGCCACGGTGCTGCGGGAGTATATACCGCATGTTATAGACCATCCCTGCTGTATAACCTCTGCAACACTGATAAGGAGTGAAGTGTGGTTGAAGTGTATGCTATTTCCTCCAATTTGAGAAATACTCATTCCCACCTAATCCATCCCAAAATAACTGTTTGCTATTTTGTTCATAAATTAGCTCAAAAATTCTGACTTATAAGTTGCCCTCCTTTTCTTTGATCTATGAATTTCTCTCTTCTCTTGGATCTCTTCATGAAGCTTCTCTCTTTCCTGTTCTTTTAACAGGAAAAAGTATGTTTTCTTATCTTCCCTCCAGCTCTTCAAGAGAGTTGGTCCCTGTTATATGAAGCAGTAATTTTGGAGAAAATATTAAGCATCGTTCATGTCTCAGCCATTCAATTCATATTGTTTTTCTCTGCAGAAAGTCTTAGATTGGAGGATTTGATGCCTTTTTTCCACTTTAAAAATAACACATTTCCGCCTCCATTACTGCAACTTATGAAAAAAACTGGTGCAGCGGTCAGGTAGCTCATTTTGATATTACATCCTTCATAAATAGGGAAGAATGTCTAATCAATAGAGAGAGAAAGACATCTCTTGGAAGTTGCTTAAAATCAGTTCTAAATATGGGCTTTATTTAGTGAGAATCTTCTTAATTTAGTAACTCAGGAAGAATTTTGACTAATGTAGTAAGTAGATAGAGAGTATTTTTTGAGATATTCGTAGTCTACTTGTTAATTTCCCAAAGTAGCTAAATTGTAGTTTTCTCCACTTTAGTGTAATGGTAAGTGTCCCCACCTCTCATGTGAGAGACCAGGGAGGCAGTGGTGCCGTTCTGTGGTTTAGTTTATTTGGTTCACCCATATACTGCCATCATAAATTTAGTCCATATTATTTAGTTGACTAAGCAGACTTGTTAATAGAGGCTTGAATTCACAAAATAAAAGGAAGATGACTAAACTTGGAAACTCCACAGTCTAACAACTCATTGGTTCTTATTTAGGAGAAATAAATTATGATTTTAAAAGAGTATTTAGAGTCTTATACAGTATTCCCTTGAATTTCGTAGGAGGTTGGTTCCAGAAAGAAGCTGCAATAAGCGAAATCCACAAAGTAGTGGTAAATACAGTAAATACAGTAAAGTCAGGGGAATAAAACCTATGATATATTGAAGTCACGAATGGTAAACCACGAAGTAGTGAGGGATTACTGTATTTGCACTTGCAGTGCTTCATTACAGTCATGGCAGTCTTAGAACGATCATGTTACATTGCTTTTTATTCCCCCATGCAATTCGAAATTCCATCTCCAGGACTAGAGTATTTTTTCCTCTGTCTTCAGTAATATTTTATGTGAATGGGGGAGTTTTAAATTATTATTATTATGTTTATTCCACTGATATGTCATTTTTCATACTGGAACCTGTTTTGTTTTTTTTTTTTCATTTTTAGAGTTAAAATTTAATGGATTGGAAAATAGATTACAAGTAGGACTGGTTTGAATCTTCAATTTAATGAAAATTTTAATGAAAAGATAACCGAGTTAATGAAACTATGAAAGATAAATTCTATTTAAAGAAATTTGTTTAACTTTAAAGTATATTCAAGCGGTAGGAAAGCACGATGGTTTAGATCTACTGTTTTCATAACAATTTAGCATCTTAAGCAATAAAGAATATTAAGGCGTATTATGACTGTTACCAAAGACATTGTAGGAGGTTTACTTGAATGCATTATTTTTAGCTACTCTGTATTGGAGGACCCAATGATACTTGTAACTAACATAAAAATTATTCACGTGGGGAGGAGGTTGAGGGTTTTTTTGCTGGAATAAACTCAAGAGTCATTGCATGACCTTTGATTAGTATTCATGGCATAAAAGGATGTTATTTTCAGGGTAAAGGAATTTGTGAAAAGATAATTGGTTAGACCAACATTCTCATTAATCTAATTTGCATTAAATATGCTATTGTGAATTGTAGTTATTCTTTTCCATTTGAAAGGCATGCTTTGTTAACTTATTTAAAGAGCCTAATTAAACTATGGTTTAAGTCATACCCTTTAATTCAGCAATACAATATCAAACTCAGGATGTGCAATTAGCAACTTTGTGAGTGTGGAGAATCACAAACCAGTTCTTGATCCCAGTGGATTTTCCTGATTAAGTAGGTTGGTTTGCTGCTTTACATCTGATCATTCTCAGATACTGAAAGTGTTTGACTAACCCGTTAGTTTAATTTTTACTTTGTGATAAGAGCAGAGAAAACTCCATATCCTCTGTGATGTGACATGAGAAATAACAAAAGCAGTCTTGGGGATATTGAAAGAAAATCCTTATGCCTTTGTTCTAATAGTAGGATCATTTTGTTTACTTATTTTTGGGTAGAACTTCTTTACATATGTAACTGAATAGAGCCTTTAAAATATGAGCTGTTAAAACATAAATTAATTTGCACATTCTCATACACCTTTGAAAATAATGAGACTGAATTTGTATTTCTTTGGTTTTCAGCATTACTTACTACATTTTAGCAGTGCTCTAGATATCTTGTAACAGAAGGGTTTATTTCCTCTTGTGCTGTGTGCAATGAAGAGGAAAGTGCCTTTGTCATCAGTGAGACAGCTGTGAATGCTCAAGTTAAGTATTTGAATGTGCAGATAGAGACATAAAGATATAGGGTCTAATTTTTCCACACCGCTGAGTATACCTACCTATCCTGGAATCTGGTGTTTGTATCTGGTGAACTGGACATTTGTAAAATTAGCCAGCTTCTTAGATATCCAAATGTTTGTTTTAGTACTTAATTATGTGCACTTGTACTGTTTGATACTGGTTGTTTTGAAAATAGCGATGCCTGGAGACATTGAATGTAAGTGCCTAGCTGATCAGGCAAGGTTGCATGTCAGCACTGTAATGCTGAACCTAATGAAAACTGAGAAATGCAAATTCAAGCTAGACATTGTGACAATCTTAAATATCTATACAAATATTCAGCTGAAAATGTCACTTTCTTGCTGTAATAGATCTGAAGATTGTCATGGTGGACCTGCCACGTAGACAGTGCAATGAGTATACAATCTTACCTCTGGATTTGCGGGTTACGGGTCTCATGGGGGTCCTGCAAATCACCCAATCCACAAGCATGAATATGCACATAGGCCATGCTTGTCTCCACACCCCCTGCTGCCCCGGAGCACTGGGGAGCATTTTAGGCGTCTCCCCATGGCCTCTCACAGCACAGGGGAGCAAAGGGAAGCATTTCTGTGCCCTCTGCGAATGGGGAGACCCCCAGAGAATCCCTAGGCTTCCTTTTGGCAACGCTGCCACTTCCACCGGGCGGCTGGTGCTGCGCATGCTTGCATTGTTGCCGCGGTGGCTCACCCCAGGGCCACAGCGGGGCAGGGGCTCAGCAGTCCCTGCTCGCAGTCTGCAGGCGCTCCCCAGAAAGGTGCTGGCAGAGACATATGCTTGAGAGCACCTCATGATGGGACACCTGGGGGAAGCGGCGGGACACCCCGCTCTTGGC